>RXOD01004268.1:0-24990 GCA_005223375.1 Amoebophrya sp. AT5.2
AAGTATGTAGGCGCGAACGCACTAGAGGAGCTACAATACGAGTTCATGACAGTGATTTTGCCCGCCACTCTGAAGAATGGATCCCCGACACCGACACCGACCCCGACAGCACCTGATCTCTATTAATCGAGATCCACACCGCCCCGCCCCCGCCCTGTCTTTTTTTGTACCTTTTACTGGGAATCTTACATACAGTTACAGATACAACTGACTCCACTGCCCAGCAATGAACGGATCGCGACCCAAAAGGAGCATATCAATATCTTTCGCATTTTTATTGACGACCACGATGATTTTTTTTGAAACCACTGCCTTTGAGAATAAAGCGGCGATGATCGGAGAAGCCGACTTCATCATCATCTGAATCTCTGGACGAAACACAGCTTTACGAAGCTGCTGCACGAGACGCTTTATTCTTACGCAGCTGCAGCTTCACCCTTGCGTCCTTTGATTCTCAACGATTTCAGTTTTTGCAATTGTCCACGGAGAAGGTTTCAACATCGAGATGAATTTCAATCGTCGGTCTATGCAGCATTCCAATCAAGAATAAGAAATTCTTCAAGTTTAAGTCAAGTCTGGCGACAGAGAGCTCGCCTCAACTGGCGCTTTCGCGCCTTGCTTCTTTGTTGATACCCCACCTGCTCCGCGCTCTTGCGCCACCGCTTTTCGGTAATTGCCCACGAACTGTTTTATCAGTTGTTCTGTTTTGCGGTCCCTCTGTACTCCTGCGATTGATTCCCCCGTGACAGGGCACACTTTTCCCATCTGCCGCGCCCACAGTTCCAGCGTCTCCCGCTCGAAGCACAATCGTAGCCTTTTTGCATCGGCGGCGGCTCCTTTGATGGTGTAGAAAACTGGCTCCCCCATGAGCTTGCCGTCGATGCCGCAGCAGAGACTCGGCACGACAACCGAGAGTTGGTCGTCGCCGACCTTCTTCAGGGCGGACGCGAGACGGTCCTGCGATAGGGGTATGCCGATCTCTTGCAATCGCGCGCGGGAAAGGCCCTTGCTCGAGGATGAAGACGACTTTGCGTCCTTCGATTTATTTGCGCCACCACCTCCCGGTGCATCGCCCGCTGCTTTTGCTGTCATTCCCGGAAGTGCAGGCAGGTCGCCGGTAAACTTTCCCCCGATTGTCGTGCCGCCAGGCGAAACTTCTTGCTCGTCCTCTTGCTCCAGATAAGCCGATCGGTTTTTCTTTTCCCTTTTCTCCTTCTTCTTCTTCGCGCTCCCAGACGGGCGCGCGGGCCTGCTTGTTCCGCCCTCTACCTCTTCTGACGCTCCAGCTCCCCCAACTGTAACGTGTCCCGCCGGCGCGTCACCGTCCTCATAACTATCGTCCGCCCCAAATGCGGAAAACGGGTCGACGCTCGAGGTGCACCCCCCCTTCGACGTCGTCGGAAAGTGGTAGGCCTCCAGATTGCCTTCGTCTCCACCGTGCGTGTAGTCGTATTCCTCTCCACCACCTCCACCAAGTTGGTCGGTCGATTCATCCGCTCCGCCGTCGAAGAGGTTGCTTTCGTCATTGTAGAAATCTCCGGGCATCTCGCCCCACATTTTTTGCTGCTCCAGCATTATGGACAGTAAGATAGCCTGCTGCTCCTCGTAGTAGGTGCCCAGATCCTCATACAGCTGCTCCTCAGACAGGACGGCGGAGGGAAGGAGGGACCTGAGCATGCATGATGAGATGCAGCCATCAAAAGAGTATGAGTATCAAAAAGAAAAGAAATAGAAAAACGGTAAAACGATTTGCTAGTTGTTCTACATACAAGTACGTAGAAGTACGCTTTGATCGCTGCCGCGTAATCGTCGTCCTCTTCCTCGTCGCTCTCATCTTCTGCGCCGTCTCCTTGCTCGCGGCCGCTTGTCTCTTCTCCAAAGCCGGCCCCGCCGAACGCGCCCGCCTCACCGCCTTCTGCCTGCCGCTGCCGCAATACCGTCGTCAAGCGGGCGTGAAGCAGTCCCGGGCTTGCCGTACCCAGGTACGCCCGCAGCGCCCCCCAATACCGGACCATCTCCTGCGACTGCGTCGTTTTCGTTGCAGCATCTGGCGCGTTACCAGGATCTTCCGCGGCCGTGGCCGCTGCGGGCGAGGCGAAAAACGCGTGCGTCTCGACCTCGGTCAGCTTTTGCATGAGCAGCTCCGCGTTATCGGCGTCTTCGTACTGGAAGGACGCCAGCGTCAGAAACAGCGTCCGCGCGATCAGGGCGCCGTCGCCGGAGGGGATGGAGTACGGCACCCAGTCGGGAATGCCCCAGGAGACGGTGGTCGTCGGCGACGCCGACAGGTGTTCGGACTCCGCCGAGGACAGCAAATGCGGCAACACCACTTTCAGCCGGCACAGCCCGTCGAGGAGGGTGTTCAGGGTGCTGACGGAGGAGGAATTCGGCGAGGTGGAATTCACCCCCCCACTGCCAGCACCACCCCACTCGCGCTCGAGAACGCGAGAGATCACCTGTGTGACGAAGGCATTGCCGTGGAGCATCAGATGGCGGCGGACCTTCAGGTCGGACACGGCGCGCCGGGCCAGAAAACTGAGGATCGCCGAACCGGCAGAGAGCAGGCGAAGAACCAGGTCGCGCCCTGTAGATTTCGATTTGACTGCTCGTCGTGCCGGAAAGCGAGGTGGTCATCATCAGGATCATTTCATCCTCTCATCAGACTCTTAAGGAGAAAAATTACTTAAACTTGGTAGACGAGGAGCTGAGGTAGCCAGCAGAGCGAGGAGAAAAAAATTTTCGTCCAGTTCCAGTCGTCCTCGCATTTTTAGATTGATAAGATACTCCCCTCTTCCCACGCCCCTCCTTTTCCGAGTTCCACTCCGGCGGCGGCGTAATTCGTTATGCAGCTGAGCACGTCGTTGTCCAAGATGGCCGCCGTGAGCTTTTTCCGGAAGTTTTCCGCGTGCTCCAGACCTCCGTCTTCCACTTCGCTGTTGGATAGCGCGTCGCCAGCTCCTGTTCCGGCGTGGTATGCGTTGCTGTCCCCGCTCAGTTTCGCCAGCGCTCTCATCACCTCGCAGCCTGCTGCGTTCTTCAACCCGCCGCCAAAAGAACTTCCCGAAGATGTTGAAGTTCTTGATCCACCACTGCCAGACGAAGATCCTTGCAGCACGTTTTTGGCGAAGGTGCAGGCGATGAAGACGTCGCGGCCGCTCAGCTCGAACAGCTCGGTGCTCGTCAAAGCCCTGCCAAGACAAAACCGCACGCAGCGGAACAGCGAGTACGATAGCTGCTGCGCGAGGGCGTCCTCCCGACTGTGGACCAACTCCTGCAGGACGAAGTCAAACACCTCCGCCACGGACTCGAGGCAGTTCACACCCATCACGTTCTTGATCTCAGAAGTCGTGGTCGTGGTCCCTCGTGTTTTTAAGGCGACGTCCGGAGGGTGGTCTGCTTGGTCCACCACGAAGCCTCCGACTTCTTGTTTACTGTTCACCTTGCTAGCGAGCATCTGCAGGTTCTCCGGCTTGATCCGTTTCCAGCTTTCCTTCGGATCCGTTTCCGCGAGCTTCACGCAAAACCGCCCGCTCACCACGTCAAAGGCGGCGACCTCCACGACCAAGTCGTTCAGCTTCAGGCCCTCGGAGGACTGCAAGCCGAAGATCCGCGCCTTCGACGAAAAGTAGGGGCCGATGTAGTGCTGAAAAACCGTCGCGAGCAGGTTGAACAGCGACAAAAAATGCTGCTGCAGATCGGTGTCGCGGTTAACAGTTTGTTCCGTGTCGGAGGTCCCCGAGGAGCAGCCCTCGTGGAGGGCCCGGAGCGCACGGATGGAAATCGTCAGCAAGTCGGACAAGTAGCCGTGGTCGACGGTGAGCGTTTGCGGATCGAGGGCGCCAGACAAACAGCGCTGCAGTTTGAGCTGAAACTCGACGTCCTGGCTCAGGGCGGGGAGCATGGGCGAAATCCGATCTGCAAGAGCACGCAGCTCGCGCTCGACTGCGACAAGCGGATCCATTTTTGGATCTTTAACCAAAATTTGCATCCCTTGAGAAAAACCAAAATTTTGCGGCTGTCTACGCCTTCGTCCTACTCCTACGCTAAAGTGGTACGTCCTCAACAAAATGAATAAGGTCAGGAGGGGCAGTTCCACTATGCAGCACCACGCGGCTAGCTAGGGCAGCCTACGATTAGGATTAACTACAAGTCTCTCAAAAATACAGCGAATTAGGCTGCACGTGTTTTGAAGCTCATTCTGAAGCATTAGTTTTCAGAAAAAAGGTCTCTCTCTGACGTGCAACTGGTTCTTGTTTATCGGAAGAAATACACCTCGACGAAGCTGCAGTAGAGCAGTGAGTCTATGTACAGGACATCGACTCGCTGAGCGTTAGCGATTGTCAAGTCATAAGGCGAAGGGAGGCTCTGCCTGCTGGCATGTCGTAGTTAAGTTGCGTTCAATGGTGTTGATCATCGTGTTCGGGCGGGTGCCTATTTATCATTTATGTATCAAAAAAAAAGATTTATTTCTGAAATAGTGATATTTTTTTATTCTATCTTTGTCCAGCATTCCATGAATCATCCTCATCCACCACGCAGCCTATCAAGACTGCTCGGGGCGGTTAAAGCACCCGTGAGCATCGTTCAAGGACGAGGAGAGATGAACGCTTTCTACGCCATACTCTGCTGCCGTATGGTCGGGCCGGCGTTGTTCTTTCCTTCATCGACACCATCACTAATCCTCGTCCGTTCCAACTCGAACGTTGCAATGCGCAGGGAGACGTCGCCCTCCTTTCCGTGTTTCGCTTCCAATTCGGCGCACAAGCATGCCATGTCTTCTTCTGCGCCACGGACGCAGGGAGCGGCTGTCCTCCCGTCGGAAGTCCTTTCTTGCTGCAACTCCTTGTTGAGCTCGAAGATCTGGGCCACCACGCGCAGAAGCACCAGTTCATCCGTGAACGCAAGTAGAGCCTCGCGGTATAGAGCCGCGGGCGAGTGGCCCACAAGTTGTGCTGGTTTCGTCATCGTGATGTCCTGCCCCTGCTGGCACTTTGAGTCGGAGTCGTGCAGCATCGCCCTCGAGGCGCACTTGGCAGCCTTCAGAAGAGCGTATCCTGCATTCTCGTGCGTCGGACCGAGCAATTTTTGCGCAGCCCGCGCAGACTCCAGATAGTACGCGAGCGCCTCCTGCACCTTGCCGCCGCGCTCGAGCGCCTGATTGAAGAAAGTTTAGTTGGGGTTGATCTTGTTCTTGATTGTGCGTATCAATATCTGCTGCTGGTCCTGTTAAAACCGAGTCCCAAGGAAGTAGAGAGCAGGGTAGCTCCTTCTGACAACTTCAGAGTACTTCCGCCAGCGCGCCCTGTGTGACCAACGTGCTCGCATGCTGCTGTCCGCAGTGCTTTTGCCGCATCTTCAGGCTTACGCGCAAGTGGCCAGCCGCTTTTTCGGCATTGCTCCGCGCGACTGCTTCCCTGATGGTTCGGGCCTGTTGTTCGTTCGGGACGTAGCTGGTTGAACTGCTTCCAGGAAGCATAGGCGTACTCTGCAGGTACAGCATACCCAGAATGAAGGCGGACTGCGCGGCTTCTATGGCTGCCGCATTTGTTTTTCCTCCTTCAGCAGCTCCTTCGCCAAGCTCAATCTCTTCGTCTCCTATCTTCTGCTCCACTATTGCCTGCACTTTTCTGGCGAGATCCTTCTCCAGTAGTTGCAGGGCGCTTGGTATGTCGCCGCTTTGGAGCTTCGCCAGGGCGGCGGCATGATGATCATCAACATCTCTCCCTGCTGCTTCAGCGAGTTTACGGGGTGCTACTGATGTCCGGTGGACCGGGCTTGAAGGTGGAGACAAAGGCCCCACCGATATGAACCCTTGTTGTGTCGACGGCATCACCCTCCCTGAAGAAGATCTTCGCCAGTATCATGTACTACTTAATATTAGAAATTTCAACTGGAAGTGGTAGTGGAACCGGTTCGAAAACTGCTTGTTCGGGACTCGCTGCGATAACGGTATCACGAAGATCATCGACGTCAGCGCCACCACGGTCATTACCACACATGATGCAGAGCGTTGAAAAAAGAAAACAATAATTTGTTCGACGAAACAGTCGAGAATGATATATATGTATGAAGCTCAACCGGGAAACAAACGCTGAGCTGCGTCTTCGCATAGCGAGAGGCGGTTCCGGCTGGCACGAAATCGCTTCCCTTTGTTCTGGTGTGCCTTTGCATGTTTTAGGTTAATGCTTCCGATCACCAACATCACTCTTTGTCTTTGCATTCCATCCAGGCGCTCGACGCACACCTTTTGTCCAGAAAATCTGCTACACGAATAATATCTCTGAGCGTCGAACTGGTTGCTAACACGAATAAAAGACTGCGATGAGGTTGAGGCCTTTCGGCCTCAGCTCTGCTAACACGAATAAAAAACTGCGGGTGAGACTGAAAAGAACGTTAGGAAAAAAACAAGTCTGGCCACGTACGGGCGCCTGGCAAGATGTGCGCATCAATTCGAGTGAATGAAGGGTACTTAGTTCGTCACGAGGGCACACCCTTGGGCTTGGGATATTACATGCATACTTATGCAGATAGTACTCATGACCAAAAATAAAAACTAATACATTTACATGATTGATTTGAAACTCTAAAATCACGACGAGCCGCCCTCGTCCCCCCACTCCAACTCCTCCACTCACACTATAAAAAACATATTTCCAGCTCACACGCCACTGTTCTGCAGCACCTCCAGAGCCTCCTTTAGACTCTGGATTTCGGCCTTGCGCGCCTCCATACGCTCTTCGAAGCTGAGGCCGCCGTCGCACTGCTTCTTGAACCCGTCGAACTGTTCCTGCGCCGCCGTCTGGATCTCAATCATCGTCCCCAGCTGGTCCGCCACCGCGGCCAGGTCCTTCTTCGCCTGTCCCAGAACCTTAGACTTGTGCGCCTTTTCGGTCTTCTTCACTTCAACCGTCACCTCGGAACTGTTCATCAACTTCTTGTAGTCAGCGGACTGCGAGCTCTCCGCCTCGGTGGTCTGCGCGACCACACGAGCGAAGTCGGCCTCAATCACCTCCATGATGTCGACGACGCCGCCAGCTTCGGCTGTGATAAGGGGTAAGGAGGAGCTTCTATGAAATCTAAAACAATGCAATGGCCAATGGATCCCTGATCGAGTAGAACATCGCGCATAGCGTTGAAAGGCCACATGATGTGTTTCGCAACACCGCCAAAATCAGTTTCGACCTTGCTGCCCCCCGTACACTTCTGTTGCGGTTTCCTTTCCCTCGTCTTCGGCCGCGCTCGCCGCTCCCTTTGCGTAAAACTCCTTCAGGATCGCGATGGCGTTCGCGGTTGCCGCCTCTCCCTCGCTCGCTTCCTTCAGCTTCAACGCGTTTTCCTTCTTCTGCTGCGCCCGTGTCGACGTAGCCGTAGCCCGATCCTGCGTCAAGAACTTAATCTCCTCGCCCAGTTTCGCGACGGACTCCGTGGTCGTTGTGACCTTAGAATCAAGCGCGTCTTTCTGGTTTTGGAGATCAGCGACCTGCTCGGCCTTGTCTTCGACCTCCATTTTGGAGCTGGAGAGTTTTCCCTGGCACCATCCGTGAGCCTCGGCTTCCTCAGCAGACTGCTTCTGCAGCTTGGAAACCATGTCGAAGATCATCTTGAGAACTTTTTTGAAGGGAGAACCAGCCTCGATGCGCATGGACAACATCTGGAGAGACTTGTGCGATTTCAGGATTTCGACCAGCCGGTTGCGGAGCTGGAGCGAGTCGCCGTCTGTGGTGCAGGTGGTGATTAGCGTGTGCAGGCACTATGGCAGCTATGCCGAGGCTTTCGGTACGCGATGTTTGTTTGTCACATTTAGATTTTTGTCTAGATGAAAGCTATCCTAATCCTCAAGGAAGTTGGGAATGACGCGTGCTGCTCATATCACGCCATAATAGCTGCACTTACCAGCGGCTCCGTTCGTGCCCAGCTGCAAGAACGAGGTTGCGGCCTGCACGAACACGTGTTTTTTTTCGGCGCCCTGAACGGTCGTGGAGGACATGATTTCGATGGCCTGCCCTAGTGCATCGATCTCCCCTGCGCGAAGGTCGTCTTGTTTTTTGTAGAGCGCGTTGTTCAATTTGCAGTCTGCCTTTGTGTCTTTCAGCGTGGCCTTAGTGTCTTCCAAGTCGTTGCTAAGCTCGGACCTGGCGCCCTCGGCCTCCCCCTTCTTGGCGCCGGCTTTGCCTGAGGGATCGATTGATGATGTGAGTATTTTTAGTACGTGAGGTGCGCGCGGTGGTGGGCGTGACCGTGAGTACGTTGCAAAACCCTGCGAAATCATCGTCAAAAGCGGCGCCAGGAGTCGCTGCTACCTAAGCGCAAACGGACGAGGAGCAACAGCGAAAAGAATCTGAAGTAAGAGCTGAAGCTGTACCCTTCGCGGCCTCTTTCCGTGCGATCGTTGCTTTGTCGTTTTTGTTGGAGGTTGCCTTCTCTTCCGACAGTATCTCGTAGGCGTGCTGTGATTCCGCCTCCTCCTTTACCAGCTCTTGGCGCTCCTTGTCGAACTTCTCCTGGAGCTCGACCAGCATATCAATGACGCCCCCCATCGCGGACTGGTAGCCGTAGCTCTTCCCCTGCGCCGGTGCGTTCTCGCTGTTCTCCGCGAGGAATCCCGCCAGCGCGGCGGACATGCTCCGTGCAGTCACGGTCGCTTTGCTCATCGCCTTCACTTGCACGAACAGGGTTTCGGCGGCAGACTTCGTTACGCTGTTCGACTTGAGCAGGTCGATCGCGCGCGAGAGCGCGTCGAGCGACTCGGAGTAGTCGAGGTTGGCCTTCTGGAAGTCTGACTTCTCGAGCTCGCGGATTTCTCGCGCGGCCTTCGCGTCCGCCATGTCGTTCGCGATCTCATCCTCCAGCGTCGCAATGTCGTCGCTGAGCGCGTCCATGGTTGCCTCTGCCTTGGCGATAATGGCCTCTTGCTCCTCGATCTTCTCCTTGGTCTCCGTCACGTCCTCGCTGAGGTTGGCGATGGAGTCCACGCAATGCTGCGCAAAGGTGGAGGCCTCCACCTGCTCGGCGTTCTTCTCGGCAATTCCGTCCGCCTTCATCTTCGAAAGCAGCTGGACCACCTTCTCCACAGGCGAGACAGAGGCAGCAGAAGCGGTGGCGGCGGTCGCCGCAACGGTCCCGGCACGGAGCCGCATTCTGGGCAGCTGTTGATGGTGCGCTGGTGGTGGTCCTATGCTATGGGGGCGACAGCTTCGACCACGATCGGCCAGATCAAGTCGTGGACCGATACTTTCTCTCGCGTGCCGCGGCCCTGCTGCACTGTAGTTTAGCTTTAGATGAGTCGAATAAGCAAGCACGATATCAGTGCCCTTCTCCACGCACGATCTCTGGGTGATCAGTCGTTTCGCACGGGTAGCGCCAGCGCCGCAAGGAGACAGAGAAGCGCCCATCCCGAGGAACAAGTGGCCGCGAGGGGAGGCACCTGCGTCATGCTCAGAAGACATTGGCTTTGGTTTGGGTCCAAAAAATTGCTTTATGCGTGCTTTCTTCTTGTATATTCTTATGTGGCGTTCCACTCTCATTGCCACTGCCACTGCGCGTCGCAACCTTCTCGCCAATCCGCCTCGCCATGGTGTCATGAAGGGTTCGTACATTCATAGATACTTACTTACATGCAAAATAGTCGTGTGCTCGCTATCAACAACCGGTTGGAAACAAGTATTGCATTGTAGGTTCATCTTCCATGTATTCGGATTCATTCGGTAGGGCAACATCGACATCGTGCTCGGGCGCTATATCAATGGTATAATCACCGCGGCAGCGTCGTGATTGTATGAATGTAGCGTCAATTGAATTCTAGCCGCAACTTTAAAGCATCCATAAGTAAGCAAAGCCAAAGAAATGATCGCGATATTATCAGCCGCCATCGGCATCGCGGCGCTCAGCCTTCTCCCAACACTTGCTTTGCTTTTTTTCGCAGAACTTGGTACCCGTGTCTTTCTTTCCACTTTGCTGCCGCCGGCATGCGCACGTCCCGGATGAAGTCGCTCTCTAGGTTCCGCAGTCTCGGCGGCTTTCGCTGTGCGAAGAGTTTTTCCGGCCCCCCCACGTATGCGTTCTCTTGATTCCTAATACTGATCTCCGCCGCCGCGCGTTCTGGCGGTCTCGCCTCGAATTCCAGCATCAGTGGCCGCTTCGTGAGCTCCGCCACGATTTCCGGGTAGTCGAGCGTGTCGACGCGGGTGTGGTTCACTTTCAAAAGCCGGTGCCCGCGCTCGATGGCCGGCCGTGTTCCGGTCTGGCGCATCATCACATCACGGACGACGGGGAGCGTTTCCTCAAAGTCGAACACAAGGTCGCACTCCTTGAAAAAGAGGTGGGAGTAGCGCGGGTAAATCGGTAGCTCCTCCACGTCCTCGTGGCAAATGCCCTTCAGGCCGTGGACATGAAAGCTGTGGGTGGTCGTCGTAGTGTAGTTTTAAACTGTGTAGTGTCATTCTTTTCATAAGTAATTGCTGCCAAATTTCTTCTCCGTGAAGTTCACGACGTTTTTCCTACCCGCCCGCTGCTATGCGTCAACAGTCTGCCTCTGCTCTCCAAACAATACTTTCTTAGGTGCATATCTTCTTCGAGTAGGAGCCTCTACTTTTATCTAAGTTAGTACAGTATTTTTACCCGACTTTTGCAGCTGGTACTGCTCTCATGTCCATGACGATGGGCACTTTTTCCCCTGTTTCCGGGTCTCGCACCAGCTCCGCCTCGGGATTCAGCGCTTTCGCCTCCGCCTCCTGCAGGTCGATTTTTGACCGCAGTCTCGCTTTGTCGAAAATTTCGTTCATGCCGTCCTCCGCATAGTCCTCCCACCGGCTGGTCATCGTTTCCGTCAAATTCCGCATCACTTTGTTTCGGTGTTCCAAGTCTTGGATCGAGGTTTCGGTGGATTTTAGTTTCGTCGCGAGCTCCTGCGACTTGTGGAGCATCTTTTTCTCCGCGAGGTGCTGCTGCAAAAAACGAAGCGATGGGTGTAGGGTTTCGTGGGCCTTCACCGCGCGCTGGGCGTCGTGCCGGGACGCAGGGCGGTCGTCCCCCTTGAGCATCCGCTGGTGCAGAAAATCGACCTCGGGCGGGATCGGCGCGCCGGTGGGGCGACCGCCGTGAAGAAAACCGACGATGGTGCCGGTCTGGAATTGTAATCAATGGGCGGGGCAGTTACAATTTGTTTGTGTTGAAAATGACAAGGCTTGCTGCAGCTGCCCGACCGATGTCGATCACACGTCTAGGTCTACGTCTACCCTCTAGTACTGAGTCGAGTGGTATATGAAAAATTCCGATATGCCGATCAACATTGCGGCGGGTACACATCAACACCTGTTAAAAATGCGCAAGAGTGAAATACCCGCCCCGCTTCCCGTTCGCTCCGCGAAAACGAGGACATTTCGAAGCGGACGGTCGGGGGCAGCGCTTCTCTCTCGCTGCTTCCTTTCTTCGGCGGCGCGTGGGTCGGGGCCATCCGATTGAGCGGGCCGAGGTCGTAGGCCCACTCATCCTGGTAGATGCTCTTGTGGCGGTCATAGTAGTCCAAATAACGGCTCACGATGTGCTGCATCTTGCCGACAAGCAAATGCAATACTTAACGTGGGTCCTCGTCGTGGAATCAATGATCTTCTACTGGCGCTGCTCGACGACGCTGTTCTTCGCTAAATATCTTGCAGGAAAGATCAAGATCCGCGCTGCCGCGGCCGCCGGCGCTGTTAGACTAGTAACTGTGTCGCGTAGTGCTAGTTCATCGGGTCGCGGTCGCAGGGAGAACGAGAGGACCGGAATGGGAACGAATAAAGGGACCGATCATGTTCGTTGTTTGCTATACTGCTGACTGTACTTCTCAGTGCACTTCGTCAACCGTCGTGGTCTGAATCAAGGCCTCGATTGATTCAACTTTTGCGTCGTCCTGCTCGTCGTCTTGCTCTTGTTCTTGTTGCTGAGGCTGATTTACATCTAGGGCGCGCTGCGATGCTCCTGTGCCGAGGTCCAGCACCCCCCAGCCGCGGTGCTCATGCGCTGAGGTCCACCCCCCTCCGATTGCGCCTCCGCTCAGCTCCTCTGGCCTCCGACCCGGAGCGTCAGCAGGAACCAGGACTGAAAATTGTCGTCAGCATTGCCATACGCACGGCGCCGGGCGTCGATACTTTACAACTACCGGTTAGCGGCTCTTTAACTTTACTTAGTCAATGGACGCGGACGCGCCGCGGGTGCGCAGTAAAATTACTGAATTTTTCGAAGCTGCTATCAAATCGAGTCATCGATGGGGGGACAAACGAACAAGATTGCTGTTTCCACAAGTTCTTGTCATACCATGCTTGCAGAATTGTAATCCTTATCATCTTGCCATCTTGCCTGCTAGCTAGAAAATGCTTACGCTGGGCTGACTGAGACTGATGCCGATGGCGATGTGGCGTTCCTAAAATTTGTCGAAGAACTCTTCCGCTTTCATCTCTCATCCAGCTCGATGCACCAGACGTCGACACGGAGCCATGGGCCCTTTAGTTTCGTGAACATTCATGATGTACGGAAAAACAGAAAGTCTCCGAGAAAGGATCGCAGCAACCAAGTGCAACCGCAACGGTTTTGGCCACGAGTCACGCAGCAATTATTTCTTCCGGCGCTTCCGCATTCCGAACGGATTCCCGTTTCTTGGTGCAATTTCTTGCACCGCCTTGTCGACTGTACTCGCGTAAAGTTCGCAACAGAAATATTTTTTACTCCACACTGCGGTGGGAGATGAGTGAATGAATGAGTTGTAAACGGTCACGCTCCACCCTCTCAGCAATCAGTCTGCACTATCAGGGGCAGTTGACGAGAGAAAAATGTCGCGCTAGTAGTAGTTGTAGTATCCCAGCCCCAACGCGCACCAGCGGGCAAAACTGGATGTCGCTCACGGAGTCGGAGGGGCCGATGGCCCACCCCTGTATTTTTTCCCTGCTCGATAAAATGAAAACCGACTTTAAATTCATTGATCCGTCGCCGTCGGCCCTTGCTTGTCGCACCCCGTGCGTGCTGGAGCTCGGCACGTGGCAGCTGCACAAATTTTTTTTTTTTGAAGATTTGCCATTTTTTGAAGATTTGCCTTGCTCTCTGCATCAGCTGGATACTGGTGTTTCGTCAGCGGCTTCCTCGTCAGAATCCGATGCTTTTGTGCTCTCTGGAGGGCTCTTGTTCTTCGTCTTCCGGACCTGTGTGCCAACCGTTGACGTAGTAACCGTTGAAGTAGTCGTGGTTTCATCCTGTTCGTGTTCGACCGCCGTTCCTATTGCCTTTTCCTCCAGCTTCGGTGGTGCTTGTGTGGATGTCGTCGTCGCGCTCGTGGTCGTGTCTGCGGGTTTTGGATTTGGATTTAGTTTTGCTACCGGCGTCGGGTGGAGCGTGGTGCCGTGCAGCCAATCCAGGTAGCCAATGTTTCCGTAGTTTCCCGAGAACTTCTCGTGGTGGAGGTCGTGAAATTCTGGTTGGTGGTCCCATCCTTTCGCCCACGGCCACTTGAACCCGCAGTGGTGCGTTTGCGTACCCAGCACCGCAAACATCGACCACGCGATGAACACGTAAATGTGGCTGTTCAAAAGCAGCGGGCCCACCCCGAGCGGAATAAAATCACTTACAACCAGCTCCACCGGGTGGCAATAGATGGCCGCAAACGCGTTCGGCGCAGTGAACTCGTGGTGCACTTTGTGAATATCTGGTGAGGTGTTTTCAATGGAGGAAATCAATCTGCCGCGATGGAGGAAATCAATGATTTATTTCAGAATCCGCACAATAACAGAAACAAATCTATCACTCGTGGTTCAGCTGCAGTGTCAGTTTCAGGCAGACAGTGCGAAAGTAGAAAAAAGTGGAAGTTATCCGCTAGGACAGGAATTATTCAACCGGAAACATGATCAGCGCGAGGAACTAAAAGTACTTTTGTAGAGCCATTTGTTCGCGTGGAAGAGCCAGTGTCCGTAGAAGAACAGGGTTTCGTTCACGACGAAGATGCTTATGGCCGTGTGTATCGTTCTCGCCATGTAGCTCGGGAGTGTCGGCGTGATGCTGAGGCCGAGCGGGGTTTTCAGCTGCAGCGTTAAAAACAGCCCCCCAATCACGAACGGCAACATGATGAACGTGTTGATCGCGATGTTCTTCACCAGCTTTCTTATCTTCTCCGGCGTCAACCTGTTCCTCGCCTGGATACGGTGGCTCTGCAAAACCTGTACCAATACATTTAAGTACGTTAACATTTATCATTTGCAGAAAAGGACGAGTGGCGAGCAGGTGGCGTTCAGCCAGTAGATGACGGCGACCATGTTGAGAGGCACGAACAAAAACAAACTCATCTGTGCAGCTGGTGCAACAACCAAGTTCTAAAAATTTAAATTTTGAAATTAAGTAAAAATTCTTCTTGGCACCTCTGGCTGCGTCCAGTCTAGCGCCAGTAGTACTCCGCCGTTCACCCAGTAGAGGATGGCGACCATAAGGGGCACGCACAGGAGGTAGAATCTGGCTATCCCGTCCGTGCTGTCGAGCTCCCAGAAGTCGTAGAACGTGCGCCACTGTTCGTTACTTATCGACGACACGAAATAGGCGATCGGGACGCAGAGCGGACTCGGCTGGCTCGCGCCGACCAGCATGCCGAAATGCAACGCCCACCAGCCCCAGTGGTTCTTGTGCTCGCAGCTGTCGATGTAGTTCGAGAGCGAGGCGTTCGCCTCGAGCAGGAAGGTCGAGACGGACGCCATGATCTTCGCGGCCGGGTCGACGACGTCTTCTGGCAGCAGGAGTTCTGTCGCCACGTGTAGTTCTTTCGAAGGTCGTGGTGTCTTGCTGACGTCGTTCTCCTACTTGGCTAGGACAAGAGGCTCGTCGTGAAGAGTATTCGCCGCAGCTGAACCAGACATCATTGCAAGAATGCGCGCAAGTGAGTACCCATATACGTAGGGCAGCAAGTGCAAGCCTTCAAAAGGTCGTGGTGTAAGATAGCTCGTCCAAATGAATCCAACAAACAAACTGACAAGACTTGCAGCACGTTGCTATCCAATGGATGCGTATGAGCAAGTGCAAGCTGTAGCTGAACTAGGACGACTAAAAAAACGAGCCAGAGCTATTGGATTGTGATGTTGAGGAGGTAAAATTAGCTATGGGTATCTATGGGAACGTGCGAGCAGGGGAGCGACGTGAGCAGGGGGCCCTGCGGAGTGTATGTTTGTTGATGAAAGTTCGTCGAGATGAAACTCTTGGATTTTGATGCGGTGGATGACATTCTCGGTTCTTGCGCTTCGAAATTTTCTTACATCGAAGATGGCGTCGACGCTACCGATTTTACCGAAAAGTGATCTCCCCTGTGTTCCCTCTACGGACCGAAGCATGAGCCTCATGAGTGCACCAGAACGCACTTGTTACACTTCCATGATACATTACTACACCGACTGAAACATCATCATGAACAGGATCGACATTGCAAATGCAATGAATGGATTGGAATTAGCAGACATCAGTGACATTTTTTTTTTCTTGGCTCCGCTTCGACACGTCAAGGCGTCGTGTCACTGCCAAGGTGTGAAGCTTAAGAAAGCCTGGCTCAGCAAAGAAATGTTTATTGATTCATTTCTTTGTTCGAATTGTTCGACCACGCCATGGATGAGTCGAATTGTCCAAGTTGAGTTGTATAGCGTAAAGGAGAAAAACAAAAAGTGATGATCGTGTCGTGGTCGTGCCAGAGCGCATGCCATGTATGAATGTTGTCCAAGAAGTTCAATTGTACATGTAGTACGATGCAGCACTTGCACTCAGTCGATGTTGATACGTTAAATGTTGGACATGAAGTGCCTAAGAAGTAGTACGTACTAAATTGTGAAGCCAAGAGATCCTTTTTGCAGCTGAGTTGTAGTTAATTATGCTATATTAATTTAAATTATGCATATGCAAAAAATACTAGGACTCAGAATGTCACTGTCACTCCGGCCACTCGCCGGACGACCGCTTTTTTCAATTTCAACAGGAGGAGCCTGTGGCTTTCTACTCACTGCCACAGCCTACAGCATTGGCGATTCCGCTCTTTCGCCAGCTTGTTCATCTCCGTGTCGTGCATGTCCAATACCCCCCGCGCTCCGGCTCAGTAAATTGAATTTGTTGACTCTCGTCCCCACGGCCAGCGGAACAAGCGGCGCAGGCGCCAAGTTGCTCGAGTCCGCTGGTGGCACTACGATAGCATCCGCGGATAGTTGTTCACGGATAAGCTGCAGCTCGATTGTCTGATCCTCCGCCTTGGATGTGGTCCATGAGTTTTTGCTTCGGTTCGGAGTTTTTCCCTTCGCCAACAGCATCGTCGCCGCGTGGTTACCGGTTGATGATAGGATGTTTGACGAAGATGCTGCCGCCAACAGCTGCCCGAGGCTATGTGATTGTGAGTTGTTTTTGTTCGAAGATGTTGACGCAGCTGACACGACGCCGCTGCCCTGTGGCAAGAACGACGAATGCAGCAGCACGATGTTCTCAATGCTTGACTTCTGTGGCTCGCCGGTCGTCCCGCTCACTGTCGCTTTCTCGGCTTGGCGCGGTCTTGGTGATTTGGTCCGCTTGGGTGGGCCCGCGGCGGCCTGCGCGCTGCCTCCGATTGCACCAGCAGAGCTTGCTGCGTTCGGCAGGAATTGCGCTTGGGGGTTCACCTCTACCCCCTCGGGCCTCAGAAGAAACAACGGTGAAGGGCTTCGAGACGGCTGCTGTTCGGCCATCAACGTTCTTGTTCCCGATGCCCCTTTGTGAAGCTGATTTGAACTTCCCCCGGGATGAAGTGGCGCGTCCGGCGGTCTGATGCCGCTTGAAGGCAGTCCTGAAGCTCCTTGCGGTGGCCTTCCGGGCGACACGCTTTTTTTGTGGGGCAGACTCTGGGTGATTGCCACGAATTTAGTTTCTTCCACCTTCGGCTCCACGCTGAACAGGTACGAGTGTTCGCCCGGCCGCACTACCCCCGGACGCAGCAAGTACTCCCGGTTCTTGTTTCGTTTGTGCGGCAGCGCCGGACTCAACGAGCGGCGAAAGAAGCTGCTCTGCGAGAACTTCGCTTTCGGCGACGCGGTCGACGAGGACGAGGAGGAGGATTTCCTTAGTAGCAAGCCACGGTCCCGGTCCCCCGCGCCGGCACCCTCGCGCTCTGCGAAGAATCATCAAGAGAAGAAGCGCGGCAAGAACAAAAAAAAGCGCAGTTCTGGGCGGCGCAGCGAGCCCGATTCGGACGAGTTCGCGTCTTTTTCGGACGAGAACGACAAGGAGATGCGGAACGCGGGGAACAAAAAGCCCACGCATAAATCTGCGAAGACGACGTCGAGAAAACGCGGGTCGTCATCCGAGGAGGATCGCAAAAAGAAAAGGGTGGGGAAAACAAGCGGCCGCAAAAGATCGTCTTCGAGAGGTGGGGGCTCCTCATCTAGAAGAAGGTCTGCGTCGCCGCGCGACCGAAGGGCGGTGGTCCCGAAGAGAGAAGACTCCGAAGAGCGGCGGCAGCGACTCAGGGAGCAATTGGAGAAGAAGCGGGCGGAGAGACACGCGAAGCAATCGCCGGTCGCAGCGGAGAAGTCGACCGGAAGGCGAGATCGTGGGAGAAGCGAATCAGAGCATATGTCGTCGTCCGAAGACTGAACCTACTTACACGAGAAGAGCATTTCCGTTATGCTGTTTCTGCGATCTTCTTCAGGGTTTCATAGACTTTGTTTCGCGTGGGCGTGGGCGTGCTGCGGCCTGATTCATCCACGTTCGGAAATTTGCGCTCATTCTTACCGGCAACGAACCGTAAGCGAATAAAAGCGAATGGAAATATAAAAAAACGGTTGTAAAGTAAAGTTGAAACAACTACCAGCTTGGCGACACGGACACCTAATATATAAAAAAAGATGCAAAATACTACCTCCCGGGCGCGCTTGAATGATCGCCACGACGTGGTCAAGACAGAGTCTGGTTGGCTGGTGCTCGAAGACATCATGCGATGTCTCAACGTGAGTAGGCACGTATGGCTTCAGAGCGAAGAGAGGAGCAATGAGTCAACAGCAGAAATAGCCCCCGTGTGATGAAAACAAGCACACAGCCTATCCGTTTGAGTGGAGAGACAGAGCGACGAGCAGATACATTCGGTATTTCTTGGTCCTGGCTTATCTACTGAGTGTGTCTTGTTTGAGTTTGAATCATGCGCATCCGCATGCAGCATAAACAATGAATACTGTAGCAATGAATTATGCCGTTCCCTTTTATTTTCCTCGTCGCGGATGCTCACAGATGTGTCCGTGTCTACCTCGGAATAGATTGTGTCACCCGCCCTCGCATAGCATCGGTCTCAAAGGTATCCCGCATTAATAACTAGGAAGAAAAATAAAGATAAAGAAGCAGATGCAGAAGTCATCACGAACAAAGACAAGGAGCACAATTATTCTAGATGACTGACACACTTGGCGTTGGCACTATTGCTTGCCTAGTAGTCACCCCCTTCTTCAGTAGAAGCAAGTAGACCGCGACAGAGCTCCAGACACAGTTGTTGAATATCTTATTCTTTTCAATCGTTTAGCTTTAGTCGTAGTTTGGTGCAAGCTGCGAGAGCAAGACTGACTAGCGCGTAGCGCCGAAAGATGGCAGCAAATCACGACGGGTTCTTTACCTCCTCCCCCGGCTCGCCGAGCAGTCCTTCGTCGTCCTCGGGAGCCTCCTTGTCAAGAAGGCGGAGCAGCTACGGCACAAGCAGTACGACTAGAACAATGAGCGTGCGAGGGGCAGCTCCGGCGTCAACTAGATGTTCATCCGTCGGAAGAACATTTTCTGTGGGTGGCGCGGCGAGGAGAATACTGTCCGCTGCGGCGATCGGTATGTTCGCCCCCGGAGGTGGAGGCGGCTCGGGCGATTCGTTCGGCCCACTAGTGGTGCGCGCCTTCGACGAGCAGAATCCTTGCGCCCACCACACAGATCCAAACATGGGACAGGAGAACCAACTCACAGACGGACAGTCCGTGCACGTGCCACAAATCATCGAACACAAGACACACAGGTATCGATGAGGAGCAGCTTCCCTGCACTCTTGTGGTAATAAGTCGCGTTGGTGTAGTCGTTAGGAGATGTTTCGCTTGTACTTCCGGATACTGATATTGTAGAGGATAATCACACGACGTAGCTGCCACAATTTTAGGTGGTCGCGATCGCCATCGCGATTATCAATCTTCTTATCCGCCGGATGCGTGATCCATCGCGTAGGCAGCTGACATCGAACTGATTGCAATCAATCTCATCTTCAACAGCTTGTTCACACCAAAGGAATATTGAATCGCACACTTCTTGCTTCTGCGACTGCAGGTACTTTTTCCAGACGAAGAACACGACGTTGATGCACGTGAAGGACCAGTTTCGGAAGTTGATCGTGAACCTGGAGCCCTGCAAGGGCGTGGTGTACTTGTTTGTCCGTAAGACGCGGCCCTGCTACCCCAACCCCTACTCCTGCATGGTGCCGCCGGACCAGCAGCTGAACACGGGCGACAGCGCGGAGCGGCTCCCACGCCCGGACTACTGCAACTTCACGCACTACCTTTCCGTGATCGACGGCACCCGCGACGGTGCGCCCACGTTCTTCGAGCTGCCGCTCACGAGCACGCGGTACTACATCGCCGTGTACGTTAGGGGGATCGACAAAAAAATGCATTCGATTAGAAGCAACTTTTTTTAAAATCGCCGTCCCGCCCGTTTTTGGCCCGCGGTTTTATTGGGCCGATTCATTTTTTGGCCGTGGGTATGTTGTGCCGCCGCCAAGCTAGCGAGTCCGTTCGAAGTGCCCACCTGAGCTGATCCATTGCGCCCGCTGAGACTTCGCTACCCAAGCTGTTGCCTCCGCAGACCCCCAGATGGAGAGGGTTTTGCCTGCTCCTTTCCTGCCATCGCTTGCCTCTAGCAGACTTGCGCCAGCTGTCGCGTCTCGACACCTGCAGCTCCCTGCCCTGCACCTAAGAATGGCACCGGGAGCGCCAACGCCGAGTGGCGTCCGGTTTTTACTTAAATAAAAGATGTTTTCAAAATATCAAATGCACTTTTTTTACCCCCTGTAAGTACGCCAAGGAGACCAGCTCGTACACCCTCACCGTGCTCACGGACATCGGCGCGTGGCCGCGGCCGGGGAACGAGGGGCAGCTGCAGGTGACGCAATTGCAGGAGTTGCAGGTGCAGGTGGGCTGGGACACAGCGTACTACCGACCGACGGGAATCACCAACACCATGCAGTACTACGTGTACAGCGCCATGCTCTTGGAAAGAGACCAACGAACCAACGCCGCGGTCTTCCTCACCAAGAAAAAAATCATGAACACAGTACTCGTTGATTTATTACCGTGAGGTGGATCATTTCACTTATGCGATTTGATGCGATTTCTTTCATTGATTCTTTGCTTCGAGGAGGTCGTAGAAGAACCGGAAGATAGAAGTATATTAACGCAGTTCTCCGAGCGAGAGCTGCTGCTGATGTGCGATTCCGCCATCGATTAGCGGCCGGCGGGACCCGGAGGCCACAAAGAAAGCAATTGGTCGCGCAGTGTGAGCCTGCTATAGGCCTATGCTACTCTTCTAGCAGACTAAAGCAGACTGCTGCACCAGGAACAAATAGTTCACGCAAAAACCGAAGTGCCATAGAAAAATATTCCCTTCGATAGCTTCGGCTTCCTATTCCACTGTGGCCGACTCAATCGCGAAGGCCCTTTTCTCATACCCTTCCATCGCTCCCCACTCTTTTCATCTGTAGTTTCACTTTCCTATAAAAAATAATAAATTCTTGCAGGTTTGCGGTCTGCACAACAATACGGACCGGCCCGCGACCACTTCGGCGATCCCGGCGTCCCGGTGTTCGGGCGGGAAGTGCAACGCGACGATTGACGGCGTCGTGACCGGCAAGCGGTACGTGTTCAACGTGATTGCGGAGTCCGAGCGCCGGTACAACATGAGCTACGCGGGGCTGATCTTGTCCACGGACTGGCAGGTGGAGCGGCGGGCCGCGTCGCAGCAGACCCTGATGGCCGTCGGAGGGCTCACGGGAAGCATCTTCGCGATGGTCATCGTCATCTACTGCTGGATGATCTCGCTCTACGGAAAGTAGCGGGGGGGGGTAGTACAACTACAACGAAGCGGGAGTGGAGGTGGCGGTGGACCTCGATCGACTGCCGAGATAGCCGACCGCGGCGAAGGAACCGTGACAATGACATCGGGCAAAATTCAGCTGCTGTAGCTGGTGGGGGCTATGTTCCGCAGCTCATCTTCTTGTCTACAACACACTTGGACAACTACTTGCCGCGTTGGTCCTGCTCCCTCCTGATACCGGACATTCTTCCCACAATTCCTACTTGCACTTCGACTTCGAATAGCCGAACAACGACAAAAACAGATTCTTGATTGATTGCAGCTGTATCATTGCGCGGCGAGTGCCGAGTGGTGCGGGTCCGCGCCGGCCAAGCGCATTGGACCCGCATCAAGATATTTGACACTACTTCCTACTTCTTGACGACATTGATTGTGCGATGACGACAAACATGATCACATTCGATGGATCGACTGCGCCCGGACCGGGTCGAGCTTCATCTCTCATTGAAGGAGCTCTCTGGAACGGGCGCAAAGACGAGGACATGCAAGAATATTCTTGAACCGAATGACTGAGACTGTGCTACGATGTACTTACAAAGGGCCCCAATTATGATATATCTTCACGACGATAAAGGAGAAGCTGTCCCGTAGACGACGAGCTTCCCGCAGTGGCGGCCGGAATTTCAGCGGGAGCTGGCACCTAGCGAGCCACGTCTTTTCCGTGTTTCTTCGTGCGTGTTACTGCTGCGGATCCACTTCTTTCTTTCGAACTCGAAGCAATAATATAAATATTAATTACGCACGCAGGAGCTGGTTCCGGTTCGGTAGAGTTAGTACTTCAACATAGATCAATATCAAAAAGTAAAAAAAACAGCAGTTGGCTGCGTCAGGATGGCGCGAGCGACCACTGGTTTCATCGTGCCTTCTCGAGTTCTTCATGGTGCCTTCTCATTCTCTGCCTCTGCCTGCGCATCGTCAAGAAGCGCTCGGGATTCATCATCTACACATGGCCTCGTCGTAAAGATTCTTGGAGGGCAGGGAGACCAGTACGTCTCGTCCCGAGAAGACGTCGTCCGCCCACGGCTTCTATTTGCAAGAACAATATTCCCTGCAAGCTCCAGACCACTGCTGGCGGCGAAGAGCAAGAAGGTTGCCGGCGGCGGGAAGGACAAGAACGCGAAGTCTTCTGCCGCGGCCGCACAGACGGTCGCGCCGGGAGCGGGCGACGTGTTCAACATCTACGCGAATGTCCCCGACGTAAAACTCCTGCCGGACGAATCCTACCCAAAATGCTAACCAGGAGAGAGTCTCATCATTCTGTGATTCAAAATAACATGAAAGCAGGGAGGATGTAAAAAACGTAAGGATGCGCTCGAGGTGCCTCTGGCTCTGATGAAAGAATAGGAGCAGTCTCTCTGCACCTGCAGCTGGCTGGTGTCGCTGCTATTTGTTTCCTACTTTTAGAGCATCTTCAGCACTCGATGGCGCCTTGGGCTAGGAGCAGGGCTGCCGCAGTGTCTGAAACAGAGACGACTAGCTAGCGGCGGAGAGAAGCCGACGCCGAACCGCTCGAAGCGCACAGAGAAGGAGCTGCGTACGATCGAACGAACTCCCTTCCTGCTATAGATGCTTCGTTTCGGGCGATGACTTCGATGCTCGCGATCCCTCCATCGAGCAAGAATCGATCAAAAATAAATTTATTTTCGGAATTTATTGTCTCGCTGAGCAAACACAGTAGCTGGGTCCTCCTCCTCCGGCATACGTGGCTGTGGAACCTGGAGCGGGCCGGCCCCACCTACGGGGAGCTGTCTCTCATGTTCATCTATGGGCAGCGCATCGAGGAAGCGACGCTGAGCCTCTACGAGCGGTTCCTACGGATGCACCGAAAGCTCTGTATCAAAGTGAACAACCTCAGGCTGAAAAAATCCAAACGCAGAGCGCAGATCCAGGTGGACTGAGGCTCACCCATGGTTGGGGCCATCATGTGATCGTATATTTGAAATTTGATTCGTTTTTTGATGCTTCCACATCCACCCTTTGAGAGATCTTAAACCGATCTACATGTTGGATGAAGGACGGAGTTGGACTCAGGGTCACGGTCAGTAGAGTTGAGAAACAAATGCGTCCCGCGTACGAGCGTGGAAAAACCAGAACAAGGGCAGCGCCGGCGCCTTTGGCCGCGTGATGCGGCGGGCCTAATATTGTTTGATGAATGGCACAAATAACTCAATGTCCATTCCTTTTCGTTTTCTATCGCAGTGAGCACTTTATTTTCTGAGCCTTTCCGTTGAGGTTGACAGTGGACTGATCATTTCATCTAATGCTTCCGGGGCATGATGTAGATGTTGGCAGCGGCCGGCGGCCCTCACGTCGACGTTGATGCGTAAGTCGTGTCGTGCTCGTGTATGTGTTCCGTACCAAAGTAGAAATTGAAAAAAGGTTCGTCTTTTCCGTCACATGGGCCAGACCTCATCGTCCTCAACGCCAACCGCCTGCATATGGCTTTCAGTTGGACGAAACGAGCAAGAACAACCTGGCTCAGGATTCGAAGATGGAAGTTGTTTGCACCCCATAAAAACCCCTCTTTTTTCTCTCCGCCTCCCCTTCATTTACTGCTACCCAACTAGTAATTCGTTCGCTTCGTACTACAGATTGGGATTCACGATACCTTCGTACCTAGTATCCTCACTAGGAAGTTAAAGTCTACGAGGATCATCGCTTCACCACAGGCGCACCAGCGTCTTTTCAAAGGCCGTCGTCGAACTATCCTTGCATTGATTTTCTTCGGTATAATCAACATCTTGGTCCCTGCGATTGCGAAGAAGATGCGGGCTGTGGCCTGGCGGTCCTTCTCGGTGGCCGTGCTGACCCACAGCTGCCGAGAACGGTCAGGTGGCCGGCTTTCGCAGCTGGACCAGGTCGCCGCTTTCGCGCCGGTTTCATCGTCCCCGGCGCTGGGGATGCGCGGCGGTCGTTATGCTTATGCAGACCCTGCACCGGCAGACCCCGAAGATGAAAAACGAAGGACGCCGCAGGCCAGACGGCGACACCAGCGAGCCGGTGGTTTCAATTTCTTGCGCACGTCGAGAACGTCGAGGAGACGCGAAGATGAAGAAAGCACTCCGAGCAAGACGTCGGCCCGGATCGTCGAGGCAAGAAGTACCGCTTTGGAGGTGGTAAGAAAGCGTGTGGACGAGACGAATTATGCCGCGGTGGGCGACTCAGACAAGAAGAGGAAAAGGAACATTCTCTTCTTCACAATGCTGCCTACCGAGCTGGCGGCGGCGCAGGCGGGCATGAAGTGGCTGGCGCAAAAAAAGGATGAGTACTTTGTCGTGTACCTGTTTCCCACTAGAAAGGCCGGCGGCGATAACTCCAAAGAGGAGGACGAGACAGGGCGAAAAATCGATCTGAGTGACTTCGATCAAGATGCTTATGATAGTACTACGCCGAAAAAGAAAAAGCTCCAGGCTCTACATGACGCCGGTGTGCATTTGTATGGCTACAATGTGGTCGGAAAGAAATATGAATGGTCCATGACTGCTATTGCTAATTGATTTTCAGTTTCAGAGCTGTCAATGACAGGTCCCATTTTTTTCGCTGTAGTAGTGTGGGGGGGTCCGGGTCCGCCCGGCCCCGGCTGCGATTCATGCAGGAGGTACTGGGGGTGTAAAAACAGATGCGCATGCGGAGCTGGCACCTGGGGCGCTCTTGCCGCCCGTGCATTTAGGCCAGTGCGCAATCGTGACCCGGATGGCGGCAAAAGTGTCACTACAGGGCCAAAAAATATGCTTGCACTTTGTAGGGGAGATTACCGCGCTGGGCAGTACAACTACTTTGAACACCGGGCAGCTCCGAGTCCGATCCCGATTTCTCTACTAACTTAGCTAAAGGAGAAGTATAGTTAAAGTATTATGGCGGAAGTGGAATAAT
>RXOD01004269.1:0-24984 GCA_005223375.1 Amoebophrya sp. AT5.2
GGGAGCCAGGGCAGCGGCTCCTCCTGCTCCCGCCAGGTCTTCCGCCGGAACGCGC
Source organism: Amoebophrya sp. AT5.2 (assembly GCA_005223375.1). Taxonomy (NCBI): domain Eukaryota; class Dinophyceae; order Syndiniales; family Amoebophryaceae; genus Amoebophrya; species Amoebophrya sp. AT5.2. Next base: position 56 of record RXOD01004269.1, read on the forward strand.
CGACCGCAAACAGCTCGTCCAAGGTGTGTACTGGGTCGTGGACAAACTGGTCGCGCCAGTTTCGGCGCGCAGTGTCCGCGTTCTGCACCATGAGAGGCAGAGGCGAGCAGTCCAAGAAGCCGAACCGCACGTCGAGGTCCTCTCGGTCCGGCAGCCCGTGCAGGTACGAGTACAAAGGCATAGCGTGGCAATCCGTCGCGAAAAAGACCGTGAGGCTTTTACCCAGGAAGGGATCACTTGCTGGTGCTGTTGCGGTACTGTTAGAACTTGTGTCTTTAGTCGGTATTCCCATCGCGTGCACCTTGTTCCCGCCCTCGTGCACGGTCGCGTTGGTCACGACGCAGTCCTCGACCTTGCCATGCAGCTTCGAACGGTCTTGCCCCACGTACTGGCAGGGTTTCACCCACGACCCCGCGGAAGATCGGCCGTCTCCTGCGTTTCGGCTCCGGCTAAGGCTCCACACCTCCTCCCGCAGAAAGGACAGCACCTTGTCCCCCCCGCGTTGGTGGAAAAACGCGAAAAAAACCGTTAGGCCGATCTGCAGCAGAAACACGAAGAAGAAGGGCGTCCGGCAGACCCGCCCTCGCTCAAACAGGTGCTTCAGCCCCTCCGCGACGCAGAGGTGGGCGACCCACGAGACGGGGAGCAGGAAGCGGTGCTCCTTGTGGCTCGCAAAGCTCAGTCCAATCAACGTCGCGAAAAATCCGATCAGCAGCGGCCGCATGCGGCGCTGCGTGGCGAGAGTAATGTCGGACGCGGTCAGTGGTCTTGGTCGTGTCTTCTCCTCGTCGGACGCAGTTTTGGCGGTGGGGGCGCGGGAAGAAAAAAATGCAATGTTAGTAGTAGAAGTGGTCATCTTTTTCGTATAAGCGTGGTCGGAGGAGGTAGTTGTGTCATCTTCCTCCGATGGGTGTGTCACACCCTTTTTTCCTCGCCTCGGAAAAATTTTGTAGAAGCCGTACACGAAGAGCGGCAAGTAACTTGCGAGCGCGGCGCCGAGCCCGTCGAAGAAGTACCAGCGGAACGGGTGCGCGCCGTAGACCGCGCCGCCGTCTTGGAAAAGATTGAACTGCACGAAGTTCACGAAGCTGCTTGTTGGCAGCAGTTTCCAGTTCGACCGCTTGCGGTAGGCGTCGACTTGCACCACTTCGTGGTGAAAATACGCGTACATGCAGGTGTCCAGCAGCACCCCGAACACCGAAAACACCACTTTCCCCACGAGCACAAAGCAGAAGAACAACTGCCAGGAGTTCGCGACCATCCTTATACACCTCCTGGCACAGGCGCGGAACGGGCGGAAACAGGCGAACACAGCCCGGTCGGCGGCCGGCGGGCTAGCGGCCTGCAGGTACTCGAAGCTGAGCACGTAAGGCAGCCAGAAAAGAATCGCGGTCGGCCGCACGACGCAACTCAAACTACCAACAGCCACCCCGAGTATCTTCTCCAACGATCGGCTGTCCTCGTCTTCGTCCTGCTGTTCTCCGCTTCTCATACTTCTCCCGGCGCCAAAGGTGGAAGCGTTCGTTCTAATTGTAGATCCAGTTCTTTCACCTGCCACCTGGTACAAGTAAACGCCGAGGACGTTGAGGAACAACTCCAAGCAGCTGGAGTACGTACGCGGCATCGCGAAGAAATTGAACCAGGAGAAAACGCTCACGACCAGCAACAGATTCGCCCGGAACGTTGCTTGCTGCTGCAGGGCTTTTTCATCTGCATCTTCCGTCGAGATGGTTCTCTTTGTAGTTCCTCCTCCTGGCTCAACATCTTCCTCGTCGCCCCTGCTAACGTGATTGCGGTCATCATCCTTGTCTTCCTCGTCCTTCTTGTGTCCGTCGTCTGCTTTCCTCGATCGGGCGGCCGGCTCCTTTTCGCTGCGAAGAGGACCACGGTCCAAGGCTCTGGATCCTGGCCGGGATGAAATTTCGTTTTTGAGGAAGACGTGCTCGGCGATCTTGTACACGAGGAGGTCGGTGGCTGCCGCAAGGACGCTCTGGACGTACACGCGCGGACCGTACGCGACCAGATAGTTCTCGAGCCACGCGCTGAAGGGAACCGCCGACGAGCCCCCTCCGCCGTCCTCCACCACCGCCCCGAACAGCCACCGCGGCGTCAGCAGGTAGATCGCGCGTTTCGGGAGGACCGCGGAGAAGGCGGAAAAGGCGAAGGTGGCGACCCTCGACCCGAGCAGGACGTTTCCGGCCGCCGCGCCGTAGGCGTTGAGGTAGGCGTAAAAAGGCCCCGTGGTGACCGCCTGCACGCAGTAGTAGTAGCCGATGAAGAGCAGCGGGTGCAGCCAGGAGCGGAGCGCGTGGCAGCGGTCCCACTCCCAGGTGAAGTGGCCAGTGCCGAAAACGAACCGGTACGCGATCTCCAAGGACTGCCACTGCTCATCGGGCGCAAACGCGGTGCACAGCAAATGCGCGTTCAGAGCGCGAAAAAAGAGCAACCCGAGAAACAGACGCATGATCGATGTGCTCGGACAAATTATAAAAGTGTAAGACGAACCACCATGCAGAAACGGCCAATTTTCATTAATTTTTGTTATTTTTTATGCTTTTTTTGATGAAATTTCCGCTAAATCGCAAACCCAAAAATCTAGCTGTAGGTGCAGAACGCCGCGGCGACGGCTTCATCGAGCTCGACGACGCCTCCGCCGCTGCACCTTCAACGATCTCGTCGAGGCCTTTGCCGCCTCAACTTCGTCTTCGCGGCCGCCGTTCACCCTCGATCTCGATAGCGAAAAAAGTTGTGGTTTCGGGCTAGTACCCCAACCGGTTGCATTGGGAGTTCATCTTCGCCCAGGCACGGGTGAAGCTGAAGAGAAGGTCGACTGACTCGCATGGGCCCAAAACTTCTCCACGATGCAGGTCCATGAGTTAGAATTTGTGCGCATACTTCGATGCGATGTTACTTCAGTATTTTCACTTGAAGAGCCACGTCAAGATCCCCATCCCTCTTCACGACAGGGGGGAGCCTGCGCGAGGAATCCAGCAATCTCTAAAAGTTGGACAACGTGGATCATCCGGGGGCGCAGCCTGGAGACTTCATTTTTGTATTTGGAGGAGCACAAAACGACTCTGAAAGTTTCATAACCTGCCACAGAAAGAGAAGCTTTTCCATGTGAGTACCTCTACCGGTTGTTGCGGCGGAGCCCCAGCGCGGCCGAACGATACCTGTGCGGTGGCGTGTATGTTTGAGATTATACGCTGGGAGGAGTGGCCGCCTGAAGAGTGAAGTGACACGGAAAAACTACACGAGTGGGAGCGTGCTCGCGATTCTGAAAGTTTCAGAACTGACAGAGGGAGTAATACAATTAAACATCAAAACGCATAATAGGCCTTAGGGCGCGGAATATATCAGGCTATCCTTAATTCAAAAACGCCTCGCGCGTTTCTCGACGTCGTCGACTGCAAACCTAACTCGATGGCCCATCCCGGATCCGGATCGTCGTCCTCAGGGCGAGGGCGAAGCGCAGCCATGGGTGGTGGACGCGCGGCACGACTGTTGCCCGAAGCTGAGCCCGAGCCCGAACAAACAGTCCAGCTCCATGCTGCCCATCCCAGTTCGGGCCGCACCCGTAGCGTACCGGCTGCAGCCGCGGCAGCACCAGCAGCACGCTCGAGCTCGAGTGCGAGTGTTCGGGCACGAGCGCAGCCAGGTGCTGACGACCAAACGTTAGACGTAAATCCAGCACATCACCCCTGCAACTACGTTAGCTTCCACTTCTCCACGCGGCGCCACCTTCCGCCCGTGCCGGATCTTGGACTCAATGGGTTCTACCTCAACACCCTTGGGGTTCATACCGTGAAGAAGTACCCAGAATGCGAAACGTGCTTGAATCATCTCTACAGCGCGGCGATGAAGCACTGCAGACCATTTCCTCGCAACAACGTGAACAACAAGTACGTCCCAGGAGTCCAGGCCATTCGAATGGGCTACCAGTCTTTTTTGAAAAAGAACGGCTTTGGGAAAGGCAGCGAACAGCTTCCCCTGTACCTAATGCAAATGATCAAGGACCGGCACTGCACGGACCCGCCCACGCTGACGATCGAAGGCGTGAGGCGCCCTACGGTACCACAGCCACTACTCATGCTCTTTTTTGATATTTGTCTTAGACTTAGTCTTAGCCTTAGCCTTGCCTTAGCCTTACGCTTAGAAGTTAGTAGCTATCTCTGTGGCAAAGGCAAAAGTGTATCCATAAGGTAGACACCTACATCAGCTGCAGCTCCATCTCGTACGCGAGCGCAGGTATAGGCACTCGTGCTGTGTAGAAGGGCTGATGCCAAGTATCGTTCTTACCATGTGGCCCATCGGCGTGAGGGGCTTGCTGCGTCACAGCACCGCCCGCAGTCGCAGTGCTGGCTCCGCTCCGTCTATAGCTGAAGTCGTGCTTCTGCTTGTGGAGAGGGGGCGGGAGACGTTGACGTAGTGGTGCTAGAGGTGGTTCTCGAACACGAACACGAACTCGTGGTAGTTTGACTCGTAGACGTGGACGCGGGAGTGGGTGCGGAAGTGGTACTGCTGGCAGTGGCCGTCGTCATGGTCGTGGTCCTGCGGGCATCGTGCGCCGGCTTCTGGTTCTGAAACTTTCAGACTCGTACTGGGTTCCAGTCGCGCCGGTCCACGAACAGTGCTGCCGAGTCGCCTGGTCTCCCCGCTCTCTACCTCCTCGAGCGCCATCAATCTCGGCAGCTGGAGCTGGACCTGCGTCGCTGCCTCCGTCCTTTCGGCCGACTCCCTTCTAGGCCTTCGTGAGAGGAGCCGGGACCAGCGCGCTGGTCTGTCCCGGTGACTCGCTGGCGATCTGGGCGCCCGACGAACTTGTGCTTGTGTTTGAACCTGGTAGAAGATAGTCGGAGTAAATAGCAACCGAAGCGCAGTGGCGGTGGTAGTTGTGGTCGTCCTCGTCTCACTGACGACGCGACCACGCCAATGATGGCGCTGGCATGTGTCTCTATGTGCCGTCTTCCGCAGACAATCACAATCCGAATTGAAAGTTTCAGACTCATCTACGTGTGCGTCGACGTGGTCGCTATCCTGTTTTTAAACAATCAGCTTGAGCTTCAACTTGACGAAGTTGCATCCTTCAGCTCGAGTTCTGGTTCTCCTTCAAACTCTAGTTGTTATGAGTAGCAGCACAGTACCAGTACCAGTAGAACTAGCTGTAGCAGTTGTTGCCCCCTACTCGTGCTCGACCGTGACTTTGACTGACGCCACTTGTTCATCTACTCGGCGACAGGTAATGGCGGACGACATTGACTACGACATGGTCGACGACGTGGATTTATCTGACACGCAGCACCTTACCAAACACAAGAACAACCTCATCGGCGCTCTCAAAATGACTGCATTCGAGAAAGAAGGCCTGCTGCAGTTTTTCCAGGACATAGACGAGAACCCAGCGCGGGCACGGTTGTGCATAAAGTACACGGCCGGGACGGGGCGGGGAAGCGGGGAACAACGACTTGAGCACATTTTGTCGTTTCTCAAGGGTGCATCTCAGAGGATAACTACTAGCAGCAGGAATCTGCTGAAGCTGTGCAACTCGGTCGCGAAGGAGGGGGCAGCAAAGAAGAAGGACGCAGACGGCGCCGACAGTGATGATGGCGACCGAGCCGTCTGGGATCCTGCCCTAGCGCTTGAGGAGGAGAAGGCGAGCCTTTTCGACAATGCGAGGCTGTTGCAGGGTGACTGTGAAGTGGGCGAGGCGCTTGCAATGCAGGAGGATCAGCTTAAGGCGGCAAGGAGTGAGAAAGACTGGCGGCGCAGGGTGGTAGAAAGAAGTGAGGAGTTTATCTCCTCACGATCCTCGTGCCGATGCATACAGCGCAGTCGTAGAATGCATCTGCCGGCGCTTCAATCCACTCTGGACAACATGAGAAGACGGGTCGAAGTCGCGCGATCACGCGGCACCGTCCTGGCAGGTTCGGCTGCAGGCACTGCCGAGAGTGCGCGCGCAGCGAAGCTTTCGGAACGCCCCGTGATTACTGGAAAGGGAACGAAACCGGCGGCGACACGGCGTCAGCGCGAGCAGGCCTTCCCTGTAGACCCACTCGACGGCGTCCTCTACTTCGACTGTGACCCTGATCTACAACTACACGAAGACTACGTCGCTCCTCTTTGCGACAATGAAGACGAGCAGGAGCAGCCCGGCGACGGAGCCAAGTCGGGCGAGGAGAACAGCAAATGCGCCGCTGTCCGTACTTCTATTACGGATGTCCAGCAGCAGCAGCTGCAGGTCGGGGTCCAAGGCGGACCAGCGCACGTTTCTGAAAGTTTCAGATCCTCGCGACACCTCTCAGGCGAAGCGTCGGCCGCGGCGGCGCCAGCAGCTTCTGCGGGGACGCACCTAAATCAAGCAACAGCAGGGGCAAATCAAGGAGCGCGCACTTCGAGCAGCGTCGATATCAAAGCAAGTACCGGCAGCAGTTTCGTTCCCTCCTTCTCAACGTCGTCCGCGGCAGCGGCATCCTTCCGCGAAAATAGCGGCCCAAGAGCATCGTCCTTTGCACTTCCATGCGGGGGCGAATCGATGGAGAGCAGCTTCTGTTCCGCCGAGCCCGACCCGGAGGCGCGACTAGACCCGCCGCAGCCTGCGCTGAGCTTCGACGTACCATGGTGCGGACCATTTCGCGTTGATCTCTCGTGCTTGCCGGACGAGCCCGGCGCAGCTTGCGAGCTCGAGCGTATGACCCTACCTGTTTTAATTTATTGAATTACTTTGAATTTGGCCTGCCTTTGGTGATAGCGGCGGCGGGCTGGGTATGGAGTCGCTGCTGGTTTGTGAGTTGTACCTCCGTCATCTCATTAATACTTAAATTGCAAACGTAGCTCTAGCTCGTGCTCGGGCAAAGATGAGTCTTTGCCATGGGCTCCCTACCTTCGGCACCCGTCGCCCACCACACTGCGACGCCGTTGCCGACCGCGACCGCGCCGTCTTCGTCTTAGTGCCGCAGCCTTTGGCTCATCTGAGTCTGACTCAGAGTGTGACTGCCTCAATCTCAAACTTAGTGTGTATCTGTGTCCATTTAGATTTAGATTTACTGAGTAGCAAGCTCTAACAGTGACGCTGACCGTGGCACAGATTGCCACGCTGGTGTCGGACGACAGACCTGCTCTCGACTGAAAGTGAAAGTTTCAGGAACGGCTTGCACGCCGAAGCCACAGCCAGCATCTAAGTACCTAGTGGCACACGCACACCCACACCCACACGCACAGACACAGTGCTGGACAGAAAATCGCTAATAGACTCATGGCAGTGCTTCTGCTTGTTCATGTGCTGGTGCTGCGCGTGCGCCAGCATATCTCCCCTCACAGTCACACTCACAGTCACAGTACAACTACAGTAGTAAAAGCAAGGCACGCCCGCGAAAGGATCAGCGCGCGCGACGTGTGCTCTCGTTGCTAGCTTGCAGCGAAAGGCTAAGGCTAAGACTCAGGGTCTTGTTGCTGGCGTTCTACTTCTATGCCCTTGCTCTTGTGCTTGTGCGTGTGCTTCTGCTACTGCTTGGACATGTACTTATATTTTCTTTTTCATGCTGATGCTCAAATAGAATCGACGCGCGCACTAATTTAAATTTTACTTTTGGCTTAGTTTAAGTTTCATCCACTCTCATTCGGCCACAGCTCCTGAGTTCCGTACCACATACGCAGTGCTGTCGTAGCGGTAAGCCGTAGTTTCAGATCTTCAACTGCAGCGATAGTGAGTCTCGGTGTCTTTCTCTAGCCTCTCCAGCATTTGGTTTTGGATCTGCCCTTGCGTTTGCCCGCTCCGTCTCCGAACAGGTACAGGCTCAACAGGTTCAGGCTCAGGCACTGGCTCTGGCTCTGGCACTTGACGCAATAGTAGAAAGATGCCCACCTCGCCCCGGCCCCGGATCGACTCCGCGGACGCCTCGCCGCCCATCCCCCGGCCCCAGATCCCCTCCATCGCCGTCGAGAGGGAGGTCAAAAAAAAGTTGCGGGACGAGGAGGCGCGCTCCTTGAAAAAGAAGGCTGGCGAAGTGGCGGCGGCGCACACTTCCAACAAGCCGCACGACTATCACCGCGTCTTGCTCGAGGTGCACTCGTCGGTGGTCGACATGATCAACTCCATCCGTCTGGAAATCGGTACCGAGGAGATGAAGGCTCCCCACCTGGCGGCGAGTCAGAATGTCAACCCGCCGGCGAACCTGGATGGCGTCGCGACGGCGGCCGTTCAGGAACGGCACTCGCGGCAGCTGAGTGACGTGCTTTGGTACCTCGACGTGATCTACCAGCACCAACTCGAGTGAAGGGGAACGCGGTCAACTCCGTCGCGATTGGTGGCCACCTTCTGGAACTTCGTGCGCAGTGGCAGTTCATCTCGCACATGCACAGTTGCGAGCCCTATTTATTGTTCTTCTTCTGCAACAGCTTCGACTTCGTCTACGATCGCCAGTTCGACTCCGTCGGGCTTGGCGGATCCTAAGCTATGCCATCGCCACGCCATCGGCAGTGGAGACTAGCTGCTGCATGTTTATCGATTGACTTTCATTGACATTTTGACGCACACGACAAAAGACTGAGTTTCGCGCGCGGGTACAACTTCGCGCGGTAGCGAAGACCACGGAGCTGTAGTCGGGAACCGACTGCAGCAGCACAGGGCGGGAACAATCGACATCAGGAGGTGGCCGAAACTGAAACTTTCAGAAACTAAGCCGGCGCGCTAAGTTATGCGAGCCGTCGCGACAGGCAGAAGGGCTTGCTCAATCGCCGTTATGTCCAGCTCAACCTGAGAGAGGCCCGATGAGGTCCGGGTGGAAGAGAAGGAGAACGCGCTTCGCATAGCGTCGAGAGAGAATGCCAGAGAGAAGACTGAGCTATCGCGTTTCGTTCGTCATCCTCATCGTCGAAAGTCGAGGAGCGCGCTTTCTTCCGAGCGTGAACCAGCACCACCCTACCACTACGCGATCGCGTTAAAGATTGGTAAAGGTAAAGAGGACTAAGATATTGATATTGCTTATGCTTATTCGTAACGAGAAAGATAAAGATAAAGATAAAGGGGACTGGTAAAGATATGGACCATCGGGGATCTGTCGTCTGAAACTGGGGCGCCCGACTTACAAATATCCGGGACCATCTACGTCTACATTGGCTCAAGCATTCGCGCTTGCGTGAGCATCCATGTGCGTTTATTTTTTGTGTGTCAGAATCTGAAAGTTTCAGACCAGAGCCTCATCCATAGGATCGCCCTCATGCATCCCCAACTACCCACAGGTTTACTATGCGACAAGGTGGAGAAGGGATTCACGCTGGTCGAGACGCTCTACATGCGCACGCGCGAGCAATGGGCGGCCAGTCTGGCGCCTGGGGCTTGCGTAGCCCTCGTCCATCGCGCGGCCCCGGACGCCACGGATGTACGGCGCGACAAGCTCATGCAGAGCGAAGCCGCGTCGTACAAAACTATCCGGAAGGACTGCTTTGCTCCGGGCGGTGGCGGCAACGATGCAAGCGAGGACATCGCGCTCACCCAGCCTTTGTTCCCTCGCGGAGTCCTCACGCACGGGGGCTGGGATCACTGCGCCAGTGATTTTTACAGCATGTGCGAAAAGCTGCTGCCGCTACCTGGCTCCGTGGTTCGGGATTTCCTCCCGGAACCTTTCGCCGACTCCCCCCACACGAATGTGCTGGGTCTGGTGACGGATGCCGGGTCAGACGTCGATAAGTACGCCTCCGCCCTGATCGAAAAAAATCGGGCGTGTCGGCTTCTTCGATGCCGCCAGCTGGGGCTCTTGGACAAGTTTGGCTTCGTCCCCACACAAGCCCACATCGATCTTCTCCGCGCCGAAGATCGTCCAGCGAGCTCCTCCGGCGCGCGGACCTTTTTTGGGGATGACGACGAGCCGGAGCCCGCACGTTCCGCAGCCAAAGAAGAAGCCGCTTCGGGGGCGCGGCATCTTCTTCAGCCGCAGCCGTTTCAAGCAGATGAGGCTTCGCACGTTGCAGCCCCAGCCCCAGCAGAAGTGCCCGTCGACGCAGCACCCGCACCGGAACCAAACGACAGCAGCAGCCTGGACGTGCTCGAGCAGGAGTTGGGTGCAAGCTCCGTCGTGGCGGAGGGGGAGGCTGCTGGCACCGGCACGACCGGCCCGGGCCCCGTCCTCGTCGGCACCGAGAGCGAGTCCAAGAATCATCAGCCGGAGAGCCCGAAGAGGTTCGATCTTGCTGGCGCGCGAAAAGCTCTCCGGAAGCCACGTCCACGCGGGAAGAAAGCTGCCGCCAAAGTCGCCGGGGCAGCGGCAGCTACGAGCACGGCAAAGAAGAAGCAAGACCAATTGCAGTCGTCAAACCCGATGGGAGGCGCGGCGACGTCAAACGACCCCCGAGCTGATTCCTGTCCATCGTCGTCGAGCTCGTCGTGCGCGATCGGGCCGGCAGCATCCCTTGCAAGCATGTCGGCGAGAATGGACGACGCAAAAAACAAGCCTCCGGTAGCAGCAGTGCCGGACGTGGCTGTGCGCGAACTCTCTGCCACCAGTCGGCGCGATTGCGGGGGCGGAAACCTCAACAGCGTCTCCGCTTCCTCCATCCGGTTCTGCGACCCGTCGCCGTCGCGCGAGCATGAGCTTGAGCTGCAAGGTACTTAATTATAATTCTGAAAGTTTCAGATTCAGAGTCAGACTCTGTTTGGCTCCGAGCCCAAGCTACGCCGCAACAACTTACTGAAGCCAACTGCTTACTTCTACTTACTTTGATTTACTAGGGCGAAGCTTCAATATCAATTGACCCGAACAGTATCTGCTCTACTATTGCACTGACGTAATCAGTAGCAGTACCTACGGCACGAAAGCAATTATTTCCTATTTTCGATCAAAATACTTTATCTCTCGGTTAGCTTTAGTCTAAGGGTAAGGCCCGTAACTACTAGTACTAAGCACAAAATATTTTTACAGACTACTGCGCCAAACCGCCTGGCGGCGCAGCAAGTAGCATCTCCGCAGCAGGTGGCAACATCTCCCTCTCCGCAGCCTGCTGTAGTAGGGGCGCTGCTTCGCAGGCAGATGCAGATCCAGACGCATGCGACGGCGGACTTACCGCCGGTAACTCCGCGGCTGGCGCGGCAAGCGGGGTCTCGGATCCTGGCTCTGCAGATGATCTCGAGCTGGCTGAAGAGGATGATCTGCTGGCGGATTCTTTCCCGCAGCCGAAGAAAAGGAAGCGCAACGCGGCTGCCCCTGCACGCGCAGAAACAAACGCTGCAGCCCCGACCGCGTCCGCAACTACTTCCGCTTCGGGGGCAGTAGCAGCAGCACCTTCCTCGAAGCGCAGGTTTGCCCCAGCCAGCAACCAGCAAGCGAAGCGGCGGAAAGCCAGCAACGATCCGTCTTCGGGCGCAGTCTGCTTCTTTCAGAATGAGGCCGCTTGCGATTCTGGCGAAAAGCAGGAAGACGAAGCGCCGGCGCCGCAGAGTGGTGAGCTTCTCACGGACCTGCTCATAGTCCACCTCTGGTGTCAATTGCACCAGGTGCATCTTGCTTTGGGCTTGTTGGTGCTCATCGTCAAGTTCGTTTGGGGCACGTGGGGCGACGGGTTCTCGCGGGTCATGCACAGCACGTGGCTTAGCCTGCGCCACTGGTTCCAGCTGTCGCTCCCGCAATGGGTCGACCGCCGGCGGTTGACGTTGGCCCCCTTCGTCGGCGGACTGCTCTCAAACGAGGACCACGTGAAAAGCAGCGTCACCGATGAGAACTTGAAGAGGAAGCTCATCGAAGAGAACACGGAACATTTTAAGCGCGCCCGTGACTCGGTGCGGGAGCCATGTTTTTGGACGTGGCTGAGGGCTATGCTGGGACCGCTCGAGCTTCTTCAGCAAATCGGGCGCAGGCTCCAGAAGTTGACGAAGCTGTCGCATACCCGCGTAAAAATCGCGGCCTACTGTCAGCAGTGCCCACGGATTGCCGTCCAGTCTGCTGAATGGGACGCGTCGACGAGTGGGTTCCTTGGGACGTGCGGACGGCGCTCGGAGCTGCAGCGAATCGGGCTGGTACTCCGCTTCACGATGCAATCGGCGATGACGCTTCGACATGCTCCGCTGCGTTGTTTTCCGTGGCTAAACAACCTCCTACTGTCCCGCGACTCAGTGATGCGCAGGAGGGTCGCCAAGTTGCTGCTCGACTTGGAATGCGAGGCTCTGGACGAATTCAGCCTGTGGCTTCGCGTGAACTTTTACGGCGCCGTGCTCATCATTGCCCTCGGCGGGCTCGCGGACTCCATGTTGCGTGCCGTACTCACGTCGTTCGGAAGAGCCACCACCCCAACGTCCCAGGGGACAGAAGGCGGCCACAGCGTCGGATCCGCAACGCGAGCGGCGGCGCACAAAAGAGCGGAGACAGAGCGCGTGGCTACGCGACAACATCTGATGATGGCGGATGTGTTTCCAACTTTCAACCATCTCGAGCAAGTAGATAAGATGCTGCGGCAAGAGCAGGACCGCCGGTACGGAACTTGTTCCTACGGGCGGTGGGGGTCGAACAAAACAGTCTCCGCGATGAATGCAGCGGGGGCGAGCAACTTCATGTCGACCTCCTTCACCAAATCGATCAGGGAGAACATCGCAATGGGGAAGGTGAAAGCCAACGATCCGAAACTGAAAGTTTCAGTTTCCGCTGCAGCGACGTTGAAGCCGGAACGCGAGCGGTTGTGGCCGTCCAGCACCTCGGGCCCGTCCTCGAGCTTGGAGGAGCAGTCATCTACTTCGGACGGAATTGTTTTCGAGGGCCAGTCCACGACGTTGCGGCGCGCTCGGACGATCCTTGTCGAGGAGAAAAGCGCCTCGCCGGCTGCTTGTGCCTTTATTGAAGCTCCGAAGCGCCTACCAAAGGGCTCCGCGCATTTACCTTGCGATACTAGCGCCATCTCCGAGGCTGCGGGGATCATGGCCGCCGAAAACTACGGCGACTTCGTGGATGTCGGAGCGATGAATCTCAGCATTGGCGGCCTCGTGAGGAGGCATCTTTCGCCAGAGCAGGTGCAGGAGCTTCGGGACGCTGCTGCGGGCTCCAGCAGCGCCAACCCGCGCCCCGTGGTCGTCTGCCCCCGCTTGCTGCTGTACGTGAAGCCCGGCACCAACAAGAAGAATCGAAACATGATCGCAGCAGCGTGCCCTCGACTGAAGCTCGCAGATCGGAACCTTCTCAGCGAACAGCAGCAAGCTGGGCTCCATTGCGAGATGGAGTACTTCCAGGTCGACTTGCTGAGTCAGTGTTCCTTGTCGGACGCGATCAAGCGAGCTGCGCAGAAAGAGGAGCAGGATCTGAAAAAGCCGCTGAAACTCGAGGTCGCGAACAGCTGGTCCGTCGTGAAGCACGATGCGAAGAGCGGCGTCCTCATCTTACATATGCCGCTAGCATCGTGGCAGGTGGTAGAGGTAATTCCGAACAGCATTATCAGGTCGCGGAAAAAGATGGAGCGGCAGGAAGGTGACTTGATAGCTGCCGAGCGTCAGCGGGCCGGAGCGGATGGTGACGAAGATGGAGAGGAGCAGCGAGCCGTCTTCTCCTCAACGTGGCGCGACTTCGACACCGCGAAGCTCGTGCCGGAACGGAAGGCGCAACCCAACTTGTGCGACATCCAGTTGTACTTTGTCCCCACAGCGCGGTGCTGGATAGCGGCGGTGCCGAGAAGCTGGAGGGCCCGCAGAAAAGGAGATGGGAAAACGGTGGCGGAGAAAAAGCGTTTTGGCCGCGCAGCCGCGAAGGCACCGTCCGGCGAGGGAGTTTTTTTCGAGACGACTCTGTTCAACATCGCAGAAGCGCGCAGATCGATAGTCGCCGACGTCTGCAAAGTGATGGAATGGAGCCCGGTAGAGGTTGACGAGAAAGCCGAGGCGCGCGCTGCGTCGGAGATGAGGAAGTTCCTGCTCGCTCGCTCGCAGGAGAATAAAGCGAAGTCGAAGAAGACCGCGCCGAAAGGAAAACAGGACGCGCCGGCGGAGCTGTCGGAACTCTCCTCGTGCACAGAGTCGGAAAGCGAGGACTTCTAGAGCAAACGGAGCTGGAGCTGGACCGGGCGGGGTCCACGAAGATGAAGAGGTCCAGGTCGCGGATTCAGATGCAGCCTGTTGGTATAGTTTTGAGTTTGAGAATAAATAAGACACACGTTTGGATTAGTCGTTGTCGCATTCGCAAGCTTTTTTCCGGTAGGTTATTTCTCGCCATGGTGCTCGAAATCCGCTTCAGGTTTCCTACACCTACTTGCGGCTGCCGCTGCGGATACATGACTGCTCATCAGCTACATCGACTTCTACGCGAACGCGACGGCACGACAGACGCAGGCACTGGCATTGAGCCATGTCTGTATGCCTGGGGAAAGCCCCACAGCTCAGGTTCATGGGCATGATAATGCTGGATTCTATTACTTGACTGATGTACCCACGGCATTGCCTTGATCCTGAAACTTTCAGAAAGATGCAGCCTCCTAGTCGTAGTGAGGACCCACCCGCATCCGTCACCTAGTGTTAAAATCGCAATGGACAGCCACACTATATTCACAGGCTGTGGCTCGTCGTGCTGCCTGCAGCCGTGGCAAGTTTCGCTGCTGAACGCCAGATGAACCAGTTGCGCACAAGGAGGCTCTACTACTTATTCTCCAAAAGTTGGCACTTCTTTCATTGGATGCCTGCGGTGAAATTCCAATTGATGACAGCATGAGGCAGCTGTGAATGCCGCGGAACAATGGATGGTGGACAAACTTTAACACGACGACCAGGCACCTTCCCGGGCGCATGCTTATCTTTTTGCACACTCGCCACCTCCGTCAGCGCCAGGACTGCTTCGTCAGGAGAACGTGTCTGTTTCGTCATTTCGTCGTTTGTTTCGTTGCCGCCACCGCTACGCAGACGCCAACCTGGACACAGGTTTTCGTGGGGAAAGGTCCTCGCAACGACTTGGGGGCCTCGAACAATGACCATGCCGACGGGTCGGTCGGCGAAATTTTCGCTGAAGATAGGAAGCTCGTAAGTACCTGACGTAGAGAAAGTTAGTTCATTTTTTGATGGTCGCACAGTAATGCGACAGGTGTAGAAAGGTAGTTCTTCAGTGACGGCCAGTTGCCGGAAAAGTAGTGTTTCTGAAAGATGCAGAAGCAAGCGTATGGCTTGGGCGGTTTTTCTTATTCTAGCGGAAATAAACGCGAAGTATCGAAGTAATTTTCGCCAAATCAAAGAACTGCAGTGAAAACGATGGTAAGTTTCTGCAGGTTTCAGAAACGGCCATTTTCGGACACTGAAGCGTAGTACCAGTGGAAGCACAGCTCGAGCTCTTCGCATGTGCTGCGAACCGTAAAAATGCATCACCAGAACCCGGCAAGTCTTGGTCAGAGGACGAAGGAACTCGTACAGCGGCATGCAATTTTCGTAGCTCGTAAGCGCCCGGGAGCGGGAAGTCGTCGCACTGAGAAGTATGCATCGCAGCCTTCTTCTTCGCTTCACGCCTGCTTTTTTTCTTCAGACGTGCGAACTCCAACAGCCAGCGTGGGGCTTCTTCAATCTCACGGGACAGCAGTCGGTTGCATCGGCACCCTTTTTTTTGTGGATTCGGTCAGACCGTGACTTCTTTTTTTTTGCGTGCGCGCACGTAAGCCAAGGCAAGCTAGGCATATCGCAAGCAGGGCGAAAGCACTTACATTCTTCGGCAGCAGCCGCCCACACAGCATGATGTTAGTCCTAGACAGCACCCCTACCCACTACTTGCACACATGCTGACACTCGACAAACGCAACTCATACACATGCCACGTCATCACTGTACTGCTCCTACTTCTTCGGCTGTTCATCAATCTTCCTCAAATTCAACACCCTCTAGCCAAAAGCGTCAGCACTTTGTTGTCGCTATCGCCTCCCGACTTCGGTCGTCAAAAAATACTTCTTCGGAAGACTCAGCTTCTCGCCGCCGTCCTGGACGAGCACACCAACAGCCCCAAGGTCAGCCTCCGCGATCAGGTAAGACATGGTCATAGACCCGCCGAATCAATTGTAGTTGTAGCCAGCTGATAGTAAGTGGTAGCGCTGGGCCCCATTCCAAATCTACTGATTGGCTATAGCGTGCTTCTATTTTTCTAAATTTCATATTCGTCTAGGTCTACGTCTCCGTCTCGATCTCCATCTCGAAACGGAAACACAGGCACACTCCGTTTTCCTCGGATCCCACCACCATCTTCTGCACGATCCAAGATGATGGCCAACTCGTCCGCCATGCCCGCACAGGGCCGCAGCGCCTCGCTGTCGGACGCGCAGAACGCTGCCGCGCTGCAGCAGCTGAAGCAGGACATGAAGGAAAACCTGGGCGAGTTGAAGGCGTACCGGGTCAACAAGAACCAGTTCTTCGACTTCGCGAAAACCGCCACGATGATCCAGGACGTGCAGCTCATCACGGCCGCGGACCTGGCCCGCATGGAGGACACGGACCTGAACCCGCTGCGCGCGGCGGGGCACGTACAGACCCTGTACATGTACACGGTCAAGGGATCCTGGGTCACGTCTGAAGGTCGGTGCGTATTAAGAGTAAGAGAAAAGCGACCGCCGTGCCCGCTTTTTGATGTGGTCGAGCTTTTTCGAAAGGATGAACTGCTGCGCCGCAAGCAGCAAGTAGTTAGGACTTGACCAGATCGATGCCCAGTGATCGAAATCCGGGCGAAATATGAAAAAAAGTTCGGATCTTCAAAATGAAAAAATGTTTTTTCTGTTCTTGCAGTTGGTCTATTGTGATCTGTTGGCTTTGTTCCTTCCATGTTCTGGCTAGATATAATATCACGAATGTTTCCGATCTTGGTGTTTCCGATGTTATTTCTCATGCTGTTTGATTTGTCAGGCTGTCTGATTTGGGTGCGAATGTTATAGCGTTTTTTTCTAGTTTCGAAGTAGTGCTGTCTGTTTGTGCCTCCATAGATGTAGCGTAGCCACCGCCGCAATACCAATGCCGCTTGACGTCGACGCGCTCATGCGCGAGCAGCTTGCCTTGTGTGAAGCTATTCCCGATGATGACGATGCTGATGGGCTTCAGGAGGGCAACCTTGACGACCCGTCTGCAGGAGGCGGAATCGTCGGCGATGGCTCGCCAGCCTCCAACAGCAGTGAGTTTCTCATCCCTCCCCCAACTGATTCTGCTGCGCCTGGTGTCGCAGATTTTGAGCAGCAGAAGGAGCACGTTGCGAGTTGGTTCCGGAACGCCCGCGCCGCCACGAAATGGCAATCGCGGATCTACAGCAAGGTCACGCCTTTGGTCCACGATTTCTACCGGCAGGTTTCGCCGGTGCTCGCCGGCAGTGTTTGCGCGACCCACAGCACGTTCCGGATCGAGTGCGATGCGACGCCTCTCGGGCACAGAACGGACCGCAAGTGGGGACAGAGCATCGACCGCAGCGCGAAGGCCATGCTGGTGGCGTTCGATGTTTCTTGGCTCATATCAGCAGCCGGCACCGCGCTCGACGAGGATCATGCTACGCGGAACGCTAGGGCTGCCGAGTGGGTGACTTTCGAGCTTCCTGTGGACGCGCGCTTGCTAACATCGAGCAAAGAAGACCAACAAACGGAAACGGAGATGGTGTTCGATATCTTAGCCAGCGTGCCGGGGCTTAGGGAGATGCTGAGCAGCGCCACCCGTCCAGTGGAGTTGCTTGTGGCATTCGATTCGGCATCAAGCAACATTGGCGCCGCCCATTTGTTCGGGGCGTGGGTGGAGGAATTGAATCCGAACGCTGTGGTAGTGTTTCGCCCGTGCGCGCTGCACGGGCTGAACAAAACGATCTCAGATTCAGCAGCCCTTCTCTGCACATCGCTCGGGTTCGAGCTCGCGGCCGTGGAGAAACGGATGCACCTCACGGCCCGCCTGTACGGGAAGCAGGCGAACTGCATCAATGAAGCTGTGGACACTGTCGCAAGGGCTGGCCGGGTGGTTGCGGCTGACCACTCCGCCTTGGACCCGGATGCCCTCGCCGCTTACCGCCACATGGTTAGCATGCTCGAGCTCTTCGATGGCAAGAACCAGTGCGAAGTTTTTCCGGACAGTGGTGCTGTGCATGTCCTGGCCAGCGATGACGACTGCGATACCGAGCTGCTGCAGGGCTGCGAGAAGTTTCTCGACCGCGGGGCTAGTAGCTTCCACCGCGTCTTCTCGAAACCATGCACGCCCTCGCTCACACGTTTCGCGACTGCAGCCAAAGCGGCGGGGGAGCAGTGGTTGATGTGGTTCTTTCAGAAGTCGGTCGGTGGAAGCTTGTCGTGGGATGAATGGAAGCGCAGTTGGGCATCGCCGCACATCGGCGATGGCGATCGCTTCGACTTCGCGGATGGGGAGGAGGAATACAGAACGCTTTGCGCTTGCATCGCCCTCGTTGCCTATCCAGGGAACCGGCTGCAGAAGCGCGTGATGGCGAAAAGCAACCGAGAAAGCTGGGCGGAGATGGCTGCGAAATACGAACGAGACATCCAAGAGGTGCTGACGCTGATAGCTGGGGCTGGCGTGTGGAGGCTGCTGAATGTGGACGAAGGGACCGCTGAGCTGCTGAAGACTGTCATTGGTGCCGCATTGCGTGCGCAATTCAGCATGACAACAGACGAAATCTTCTTGCGCTACAGCTACGACCGGCTCATGAACGACCTCCACACTTCGAGCTGCAGCGACTGGCGCACGATCTTGAACCGCCACGCGAACGCCTTAGAAGACGGCCCAGTTTTGTACAGTGATGTCACGCAGAGATCTGTTCTCCGGCTGAAAAAAATGGCCGATGATTTGGACGACTGTGCCGCGGTGGAGATGCTCGGGGGGTTTGTTTTGTCGTGGCTGAAGCAGAGCCGGTCGACGTTGCGCGTCGAGCAATTGCGCGCCCGGTACCAGAGCTACATGCGGGGAATTTTTTGGAAGGGTGTCAGCGATTGCTCTCAATATTTGGTCCGGTCTTCAATACATGCGGCGAAGCGTCTGGCAGCCTCCTCGCAGTGGGTCGAGTCGATCATCCCGGCACCAAAGCTGAAGCGCGGGATTGATGTTTACGTGAGCAACACGTTCGAAGTAAACGGACTCTCGGGCTGGAAGCAGTGGTCTGAGGAGTTGAAGGACTCTGATCGGAAGCACTACGCCAGCCTCGCGAAGAAGATGCACGCGGAGGCGATGGAGAGGCACCGGACTGCAGAAGCCGAACGAACACGCAACGAAAAAGCCAAGGAATTCGACTACATCAGCGCGGACTATCGGGCTGAGTTCTATGGCGCGCTCGCGAAGTTCGTGGAGACGCATTGGCGCCAGATCGCTGCGGAAGCTGCGTACGCGGAGCGGAAGAATTACTGCGAGAGGCGTGTGCCGCGGCAGACCCCCGGCTCGGTCAAGGTTCGAGGCGATATCTCAACAGGAATTCGCCGCCGCATCGGACAACTGGCGAAGAACTTGGCGCCAGCAAAAGAAGGCCTCGCCGCTTGTTCTGCAGCTCCCGCGAACGGCTTGCAGCAAGATGATGAGCATGCTGAGATCTTTCACGAAGCCCCTGCCAGCCCTGTCGCCGTGCAATCGGCCGCGCGCTTGTTCTTGGTGGAGTACGAGCATGGGGACAGCAATGGGGGAGGCATAGGTCTTGGCGCGACTTTGGCTCCCACGCGCGCGTTTTTGGTCACGTCTGTCGCACTGAATCCATACAATTTCTGGGGCACTGCACTAGAGCAGCAAGGAGACAGCTCGTGGAAGCTCCCTGGCAAGGTGTCTGCGGATTCTGTCGTGAGTGGTTCGACGCTAGCTAATGTGCAGGGCGAGCGGGTCTATGTGGCGGGTCTAGTCGGGGGCAAGGTGCTGAAGGTTGGCGGGCGTCTCCAAGTCAACGAAAAGAAGAAGCCCGAGCCAGAAGCTGGACCGATCAACACGCTAGGAAATGTCGCGGGCCCGTCTTTAGCGCTACAAGCTTGCCCAGAGTGGGAGGCGGTCATGAACGAAGACGACCCCGAAAAACTTCTCGAGCGGATGGAGGCTCTGCGCCACGCCCGCGACAAGCACGAGGACAGCACCAAGCGCCGCAAGGTGGAGTCCCCAGCTGCTGACGAGGTAGCACGGCCAGGCCTCGAGTTCGTCCGGGCAGCAGTCTCCTGCAGCTCTTCTTCGTCGTCCTCCAGTGCTTCGCGCGTGAAAGTAGCTGACCGAGTTACGGTGCTGGTTCTATCCGATGCCGAGCGGGAGCAAATGAACAAAGACCGTCTTGCCGAGAGGATGGCGGCTTCTGTGCCCGCGTACAGGATAAAGAGCGGCGATAGCAAGTACACCGAAAAAATGATCGAGAAGGGGGCGAAAAAGAAGGAAAGCAAGAAGAGAGTGATTGAACCGAGGCAGAAGATCGACATGCGGCCACTCTCGAAGGTGAAGTGGCTGTTTGATGTTTTGGGGAAGAAATCGCTGGAGTGCTCCATCACGTCGGCCGCTGATGCCGACGACGTCCGGCACACACTCAACTTGTGGGCAGCGCGACACGCCTACGTCTTCTCGTGCGTGCGTGGAGAGAAGGTGGAAGACTTAGAAGTACGCGGCGAGGATGCAGAGGCTGGCCGCCACGTCGTGGCGCAATGGGAGTCTATCCTAGCTGCGTGGTCACTCGAAAACACTAGGACGCCCGGCGACAAAGTGCTGAAGAAGAAGATCGAAGAATTTTCCAAGATCCCGACCGCGGTCGCGAATCGCTTGCGCCCGCTTGCTTCCGAGGAGGAGGAGGTCTTCAATCACCCAGTCGCGGCGGAGGACGAAGAGGCGGCGCAGCCGGGTGCCGGGAGTAGCTCGTCCTCCGCCAGCCGAAAGCCAAAGAACAGACTGGCTTTGGATGAAGAAGATGATCTATTGGCGTAGTGGTTCCGGGGAGTGTGGCAGGTACTTGCGGTCCCATTTTTTTGCAAACGAAATTTTTATTCTACTCCACGAAATTCGCGAATCCACTCCACGAAATTGCAACGAAATCAAAACGAATCCCAACGAAATCGCAACGAAATCCAATAACACGCAAAAGCAAGCCACTTCGACCAAATTCCTAGTTTTTGGCTTGATGTTGGACTATGGTCGGACCCATTTTGGACTAGATTTGGACCGGTTTTGGAGATTTCGCGGAGTAAAGATTGACCCCCCCGCGACCATCTGCACATCCGAGAATTGCTGTGCTATCTCCACCGCAACCATTCAGGTCTTCCGTTGCGTTCGATGGCAAGCTGGCGTCGCGGGTGTCAGAGGCTGCGACGTGGGTTCCGCAGCGCCTCTCGATGGGGGCAAGCAAATAGACGCTTTCGTGGCCTTCTCGGAAAGAAGCGAGGCTGTGGCTGGTGCTGCGGCATTTTTTCCAAAAGATAGTCATGGATAGTTGTGCCCCTCTTTCTGAGCCGCCGCGTGGTTGCATCATGATGAACAAGATCGATCCATTGCGAAGAGTCGTGGCCACCACGCTGCAGGACTGCGGGCAAGGTGTTGTTCGTGCGCGAAGATCTGACCGCGATCACTTCCGTTCGCTGTTCTTCTGAAAATGCTTCTTAGTTCATCGGCCGAAGATCTTGTGGCGCGATCGCCACTAGTTTGTGTAGATTTTTTATGTGCAGAAAGCTTGCCGCCAATAGCGATAAGGACTCGACTCCTAGTTAGATTCATCGCCCGCCTTCTTCTGCGGGTTTGTGAGTAGTTTCGCGCTGTCCTTTTCCCCACGCGAATTCGTATGCCTATCGATGTTTCACTTTCGCCCGACGCTATGGCGAGCAATTTGACCTCTTCGCTGCTGGTCTATCGAGTCAAAAAGTCAACAAGCTGGCAGGCAGTGGTAGTGCTACAAGGCATCTATTTCGCACCTAAGATCTTCGGCTGTGTAAGACTAAGAAGCATTTTTTTTCGTAAGCACGCCTTCGCGTACTTCTTCGCATCGCCGAAAACGCAGTGATGCCGGGCGGGCAGAAACGGGTCCTCGAGCGTCGTGTCTCCGACGAGATGCGCCAAGCAATGAGGGACGTGAAGCAGCGGCTGAAGCTCCTCGCACATCAGCCCGAAGTCGTCGACCTGGCACTTGAGAAGCTGCTGCTGAACAATGGGGGCGATGCAGTCGCAGCTTTCGCCGACAAAGAGAGCGCCGAGTACATGATCATCCAAGAGCACGGGGACAAGATCGCGGGCAGAAGCAGCGCCAAAGCCCCTGGCACGCACGCCGAAGTGAATGCGAAAATCGACCAGAACTTGCCGAAGCAGATGCAACATTCCGCGTCCGGGGGGACGACGATGAAGGGGTTGGTGAGATTTTTGAAGGACACCACCCAGGGCGACTTGGATGCATTTACGGGCAACAAATACTCGTACGTCTTCAAGGTCTGCCGGGAAAAATCGAAAGCGGTTCGCGGGGCTTCTGCTGCCATCGGGGTCATGAAGGAGATGGTGCTTACCCGGATGGTGGGCGAGAGATGGATGAAGATTCTGCGGGGATGTCGCTACATTTTATTGCTGCAAGTGTGGAACCAGGAGCCAGAGCTGATCAAAAAAACGTACTCTGCGTCGCATATGGTCGTATTTTGGGATTCAATTCATACAGCAAAAACCCACTCGCATGCCGTATCTCTTGTGCCATTTTCTACCCCGTTGCGAGTCTTTCCGTGATTTATGATTTTTAGCTCGCAGGCTTTGCTTCTTGCTTCGTTTCCCATTTTTCTGCACCTACAGGTACAAAACCGAGAAAAGTACCATCCTGGCCGACCCCGACGACAGCGTCGCGAAGTACACCTACCGGGTCGCGCTTGGGACGGCCAATGATGAGGAACCGCCGGCCCACGACAACAAGGAGCTTGTGCGGGACTTGCTCAACATCGTGGCCATGAAAAAAGAGGACATGGCGAAGCAATCGACCACCAAGGGCAACCTGGAGAAGATGCACGACGCTGCTACGAGCGACGACGTGGAGGGGCTGGGCGACGACATAGTTACCCCGAAGGGGGTGAGCAGCGTCGACTACCTTCTCCAGGCGATGACGGGGCGTTTCGATGGTGGAATCGATATCCCCATGGTGGTATAATCTTTCCTAGTACTTAACTACGCATGCGCATGCGCGGCACGTTCGTGGCCTCGTCGAATGTCGCAGCATAGAAACCATTTACCGGGGCGGAGTCTCGTTATTTGCTTTAAAAATGACATGTCATTTTTCGCCAAGTCCGCGCTCGAACTGGGTCGAGTTTCGTACTCACATCGTTCCCAGCGGAATCTCCTGCCGAGGGGATTCATCGCGGAGAGTGGGCGCGACTGCCACGCGGTTGGCGCTCGCGAGGGCGCGCAAGCTTCAATGGCCACTCTCAATTTTTGTCGCCTCGAGTAATTCACGAATCCGATTGCACTCCAAGTTCCATGCTGCCACGCTAGCGGGCTGAAACGAATCCAATTTGCCACTATTTTCAGGTGGACGACTTTCGCGTCATCTTGGAGCGCGTGAAAAAATTGAAAGACAAGACTACGACCCACGACACGGCGCAGGGTGTGCGTGCGACGAGGTGGAGAACGTCTTGGGGCAGGTGCTGAAGTATTGCGACGGCTTGGTGCCGAACTGCGCGAAGCCGACTGGGATGCCGGCCCGGACGAAGCTGCAGCTGCTGTGCAATCGACTCATGACCCACATCGACAAGAAGCGCGCGAAAGACCGCGCGACACTCCTCAACGACGCGTGGCAGAACGTCATCCATGGCAACAAGCAGGGCGGCACCGCCACGCAAACGAGCATCCAGACCCACCTGGATGCCATTGATGCGATCGACACCCAGTTCGTCACCCCTGCCCTGAAAAAAGACGACACCTTCCTCAAAGCCGCGAAGCAGGCCCTTTTCTTCCTCCAGGATCCGGACCAGCATTGCAGCCATACGCGCGTGGTTTTGGTGTCGCGCGAGTGCAAGGCGTACCAGAAAGAGGCGTACGTGACGAAGCTGCAGTTGGCGTGCTGGAACTTGGCGACGAAGGCAGACGTGGCCGCCTTTGAAACAGCAAAGCAAGCCAGTACTGCTGTCAACTACAGCCTTACACTTTTCCGCATTCATTTCAAGAGCGCCTTGGGCGCGCTTGTTTTTATGGCTTGCCATCGATGAAATGGCCCGCCACGTGCTTGAATATATTCGCAGCCACTCCTCTTCCCAGTAGCTTCAGCGATGTGAATCCAGATGCCTTCTTCCATGTTCCCCCACACGTTTGCGCAATGCGTGTGAGGCTGGCCGACTTAATGCTTCCACTCCAATAAAAATACCCAGATAACCTCGCGGGAGCGGAGTCGGCCTACAAGCGCATGGTGAAGTTCGTGTGGGCGAACATGGAGGGGGCTTTGAAGATGTCGGACCAGCTGAAGGCGTTGCAGCGCACGGTCTCCGCGGCAGCGGAAAACGATGCGGACCAATACGTGTAGATCTGGCGCGGGGGGTGACTGCGATGGCTTCGACGCTTGTGGATCTTGTTTCAGATTCACACCAGCAAACACACTTTTCACACGATGATGGATGGATTTTCGAATGGTGAACAACCTGAAAACTATGCGGCAACCAATCAACTCAGCGACAAAAAACAAAAACAAGAAGCACTCAAAGCACTGAGAAAAGCGGGCAAGTGGATTCATGTGCGCCATGCTTTCTGCCCAGCTTGGAGAAATTTTCTCGGGCGCGGCTGACGCTCGCTGGCATTGGCTCAAGACCGTGGCGCCTTGGTCGGTTTTGGCCATTCTAAACTCGCTGCTGCTGCCGAGTGCGCTGCGTGTGTGAAGCACGGGCAAGAAACTCGGAGCGGCAGCACGCATCATGCAGGGCTTGATGATAAAGCAGCCGACCCGGCTTGCGCCCTCGAGTTGCCACTGGAATCCCCAATGGCACAGACCCGACTTACCCCCAGTTCACTCGATGAACATCGCCGCAAACCCTAAGCGGATAGCCCCCAACCAGATCCCCAAGCCACCGCAGCCCGCGGC
>RXOD01004270.1:0-24967 GCA_005223375.1 Amoebophrya sp. AT5.2
GCGTTTCGGCACAGCCTCTATATGTTTGTAAGTTGTTCTGCCCGGCGTCCCCGTGCCCCGTCTCCGATCTTCATCCTTTCCATGGACACCGTTGCTTTCGCTCACCCCGACAGGTCACCCGTCTCCAGGCCTCGGTTGCGAAGCTCAGGAACTTCAACTGGCTTGATCCCCCGATGACGGATAAACGGCTCACGGCGGACCCTTCTTCGAACAACCGTCTTCCCGCGGCCATCCAGCACGAGTTTTCTCGCTTGAAAGACGCGCAGGAGAAACTCCAGCTCGCGGCACAAGACGGCACGAGCCTCCAGATCGACGCGAAGCATGCCTCCGCGGTCTCGCCCAACTCCCCCGATTCGCCGCAGAACTTAACACAACAGGCTGCGAGCCGAAACACGGCGATGACATCCGGAACGCTAACGTCGGGCGGCGACACCGCGACGTCGCCAGAGGGAACCGACGACGTTCCACAAATCACTAGGGATCTGGTGATTGCGAAGGGAACCCGTGGGTCGACGCGAGCAGTGTGCCAGTGGTGCAACTTCGAGGTGTCGAGGGCGGGCTGGGGCAACGCGTTCTGTCTGGTCTGCTCGTGCACGACAGAAGCGGTGTCGCGAGGCGTGTACCCGCTGCTGCCGCTGTTCCGAAGCAATTGTCGCGCAAGCCCGTTATTCACGGAACAAATCGTGCCGCAGAGGGGGGACATCGGCCGCCTGCAAAGCATGCCGAAGCCGCGGATCTAGACGGGGATACTGTTTCTTTGTTTCATCGAATGCATATGCATATGCCACTCACGACATTCAGAAAATCTCTTTTGCGTCGACAACTTGTTGTAAGCAGCATTTACCTCACCTTCACCAGGATCAGGATGTTCAGTGAAGGATACTTACTCGTTTCCATAAAGTAATCCGCGAAAACCTGTGCAGCGGAACCGGAAGTGCTAGTGAACGAAGGCCTATTTCAATTCGAAGTAACCTAGAGGCTCGTAAGATCAGGCAGGAATTAATGAATGATTTTGAATGGTGGAAGATGAAGATACCAACTCGAATGTAGGAGGTTTTGATCTCAATTTTTTGGATGTGTAGTACTTCACGGACAACTTACTTTTGCGAATCGCCCTCAGAAGGCGTGTACACTAGTTTCGTTTTGCGACTACAAATACAATATGAACAACCGCCCGATCATGAAGTTGAAAGAGCACGTGTTGCCAACTTGCAGAGGCTCGAGTGCAGCCGCCGAGACGAACGAACAGCAAAAAGGCTGAAAGGAGCGCGCGCCGACAGCGACATCATGAGTGCATCGTGATCGTCAAGTAGAAGAAGAGAGAAGAAGATTGATGTCAGAGTGAAAATCAAAATGTTCGCAAACGGCACAAACGGCGTAAAAGTGAAGAAACAATCACCTGCGGCGTAAAGTTCTGTCGGATGGCAAAAAATCTTTCTAGAGAGGCTTACCCCATACACCCGAAGCCGAACAACAGCCATGTCCTCCTCGCGTTCGTCTTATCTTTGCGCTCTGCGCTCGGTCACGACTCTT
Organism: Amoebophrya sp. AT5.2; assembly: GCA_005223375.1. Lineage (NCBI taxonomy): Eukaryota > Dinophyceae > Syndiniales > Amoebophryaceae > Amoebophrya > Amoebophrya sp. AT5.2. The sequence continues at coordinate 1,534 of RXOD01004270.1, forward strand.
TACGAGTTGGAGGAGCGGCAGACCACGATCGGACGCGACCCGAACAACGACCTCGTCCTCGACGGAAGCAAGGGGGTTTCGCGCTTCCATGCCCGGCTGGACTGCACCAATTTTAATGCGCCGTCGTCTTCCAGCGCCGGCAGGAACAGTGCCGCGCAGCAGAGCCACCGCCTCTCCTTCGAACTGGTCGACTTGAATTCCGCGAATGGCACGTTCGTGAACGGCGAGCGGCTCTACCCCCGTGAGCCGCGGGTGCTGCGGCACGGGGACCTGCTGTTTTTTTCTGCGTATTCGAAGAATGGGATGAGGTTCGAGGTGTTCGGCGGGCCGGACCTGGGAAACTTGGACGCGAACGTGAACACCGCGCCGGCGAGGGAGAGGATGATCGGAAGCGGTGCAGCGACGCCGGGCGCGGCCGAGGCAGCCGGGAGCCGGAGTCAGTCGCGAAGCGGGTCTCGGACACCGATACACTACCCGGCGGGAGCAGGGGGAGGCGCGGATACGCCGACGCGGTGGAGCGAACGAGGGAGGTCGCCGCTGCCGGGGGGCGTCGGTATAATGGCTTGAAGTTTCTGGTGTATCCAGATTTTTGCGGCACAAGAGCAACAATACTCTGTGTCATTCGATCATAGGGCACTGTCTGTCGTCCACATCAAAGACAGAGATGGTCGAATGAGTCAATCACTACCCGCACGTTTCCACTTTTCTCAGATCCGGCGTTCGCCTATCCGACGCGTAGTGGCAGTATAAAGTGTCGCCCCCTGCAGGAAGTGCTGCCGTCAAAGCAAGGCGACGAAACGGATTCTCCGTCGCGGAAGCGGTTTCGCGAACTCAACGAGCGTGAAATACGGCGCGAAAGCATCGACGCATCCTGGAATGAGGACGAGGCTGGTATCGCTGAATGTCTTCGCCCATTGCTTTTCGTTTGTTTCGAGAACCCACATGATTGATGTGCACTACCTACAAACACTTTCACAATTCACATACACGCTCGCAATCGATCCTTAGGCCGCGTTTCTCCTCCGAACGCGTCGGACAAGTTGCGGCATTCGCGCATCGGAATGAACCCCGAGTTGAAATCCCAGCTGCAGAATCTCGAGGACCGCCTCGACCAGCTCCACCAGCTTGAACTCGACAAGAAAAAGCAGGACAGAATCCAGCGGGAGAAAGCGAGCGAGTCCGTGTGGAAGTCGCTTCCCTTGTCTGTCGCGTCCATCAAGCAGGCGTGCGAGATTCTGCAGGGCCTGCTGAAGCTGAAAACGGAGGATGTAGAAGTAGGTGTAGACGGACACCTTGGGGATAAGTCGCCGAGAATCGCGGAGGACGTCGTGATGGCGGTGCGGAACGGCGGGGACGGCACGGCGAACGAGAAAACAGCTTCCGAAGAGGAGATGCAACCGCAAAGGCTGCTGAAACTGGCTACGGTGCTTGAAGAGCTCGTGGACTTTCACGTGAACGGAGACGCAGGGGCGCTGGTGGGAAAGAAGGGAAAAAAAGGGAAGGCAAAGGGCTTGAAGAACGTGCGCGCGAAAGCGGTTGGGAGGATGAAGACGCGCCCGGGGGAGCGTGGCGGCGGGTTTCTCACCGGCGTGAACGGTAACTACAGCGATGGTGGCGGCGGCAGGAAGCCATCGAGGTTCGAAGACGCAGGCGCCATTCAGCAGCTGTACAGGGGCGGCCAGGGGATCTCGGACCGGCCGCTGACGCGCGAGGAGCGCGAGTTTCTGCAATTCACCATTGCGAACCAGGAGCAGGAGCTCGCGGAGCTGCGAAACCAGCTCGGCGACTACCTCAAGTATCTCCCCGACTCGTTCGCCTCCGACGTGGATCCCTCGTCCCTGGCGCAATGGCGCGACAGGCTGGCTCTGCGCCCGCGGTTGACGGTGGAGGAGTCGGCTCAGTTCATGGCAAAGATTTTAGATGCGGAGCGGGTGATTCAGGAGTACGGAAAACGGCGAGAGACGTGCGCGCGGCGGTGGGCGAACTTGCAGGAGCGGGTGGGAGCATTGCGCGAGCAGGCCGCCTACTACGAGGAGCAGGTGTGGAAGATGCGTCGGGGAAATATGGAAAAGTGTCCGGAAATCCTGCAGGTGCGGCAAGAGGCGCATCGGAGGAAACGGAACGAAGTAGCAAAACTGCTGAGCATGGGGGAGGGGCTTTCGAATGCAGTGCAAGCAGATGCTGGGGCTTCCGACGCTGAAAAGGAAAACCAACCACCAGCGGCCGCACAGCCGCCGGAGAACGCTGCCGCGGTCGAACTCCTTGCGAGCTTCGACAAACTCGAGCGCGAGACCCAAGCCGGCCTGATGCGCCGGTTCGATATGGAGCAAGCCACAGACCAGCTCCACGACGAACTCGCGGGGCACCTCAGTCGCCGGGAGATGCTGGGAGCGGTCGCCGACAACGACCTCCTCGTCGAGGCAGACGTCAACGTGACTGGCGCAACGGCTGGAGCGGACCACAAACAAACCGGGAGGTTCAAGAAAGGCCAGTCCGCCCGGAAGATGTTTAGCCGGATGGCGACGGTGGAGCGGGTCCTGAACTTGGAGAAGCTCTGTGAGCAGCTCGAGTGGGAAATGCTGCGACAACAGCGGCCCGGGGTGCACACGCTGGTCGTGAGATGCTCGGTTGCGGATATAGCGGGGGAGAATGCTGCCACCGGTGGGGCCTGGCTTGCGTTCGACGCGGACCAGGCGAACATCAAGGGAAGAATCACGCCTGGTGCAAATGCGACGTCCGGATCGAACGGTGAGGTTGAGAACCTAAGCAACCTGCGGGAACTACTGGAAGAAGTCCTCGCGCAGAACGCGGAGGAGGGCGCGGAAATTTTACGGCGAGCGGTGGGCGACGCGGCCGATGCGGCTGCCCAGGCTCCTCCCGCTGGTGGAAGCGCGAACCAACCTCAGCGGGGAACTACTACGACGCCAAGCAGAGGAGATCCAATGCGATCGGAGCAACTTTTACGACGCCAAGAACAGGAGAACGAAAATCCGCACCGCGGCGTCACACTGCACGCGCGGTGGAACGGTTTGGAGCAACCAGCGTCAGACCGCTCGCAACAAGTGATGAACGCCGCTCGCGAGGCACGACCCGCCGCCGAGCCGCCGGCAGGAACTGAAACGACTTCGAATCGACCCGACGGGGGGCCGTTGCGGTTTGACCCAGATAGCGGCGTGTGGCTCGAGCATCGCGTCACGACCTCGCAAGCCCGCTCGATGTCCGCTGCCGAACGATACAGGAGTCTGTCCAACCCGCGCTACGGCTTCCCAAAGGACACGTCCGCTGCGCTCGAACGCGGCGCCAGTTACCCAAACGCTGCGGGCCTCCTACAGCGGCAGAATAGCCGCGACGGGTTCGATTACGGAATACACGGCGGTGAACGTGAAACGGACGCTGCGACCGCGGGTGGTGGAACCTCCACCCATCACCGTGGGCGGTCACCGCCGCGAGCCGAGGACGTGCCGGAGCCCCCGCTGACAGAGCTGGAGCGTGGGTTTCGAGAGGACTGGCGACCCGCCGATCCCGCGGCCCACTGGGACAAAATGGCGAAACAGAAGGAAAGGCTGGAGCGACAATTGCCAGTCGCGATCGACGTCTCGGAGAAATTCCTGAAACAAAGCGGCGTCGCCGACGCGGCTGCCGACGAAGAAATTGCGCGGGCAGAGGATGAGGGGGCGATGAGGAAAGACGAATACATCCGCGATGAGGGAGCGCAGTTTTCCTCAGAGGTTGGCATCGTATCGGACCGAATCGTGATTGGCAGCTTCGGAGGTGGAGGAGCTGCAGGAAGGAGGTTGTAGATTGCGGAGCCCATAAGGTAACTTATGATTCTCGGTGTTGCCACCTTGTTCCCTCGGAGTCGGAGGTGAAGAAAAGATGCGGCCAAAATTTTTTAGCAGAACTATGGGCACTGGAACCTAAGAAAGTAGTCTCCTTTACGAGGAACCGGACGAGAGCGAGATGATCTTGCGCATACGAATTTCTGTCCCGCTCAGTGAGTGCATCTGACAGAAGAATTGACTCACGGTCACCCCTGTTCTTCCTGTTCAGCCCGAGCGCTGATCGTGGCAAATCAATGTTGGTATCACAATGCTCAGTCATGATCGTTGTCGTACTACACAGATCCGATCTTCTCCAGACAATGACTTGCAGCTAGACTTCGTGCCAGTGTCTCCGCTGTAAAATTCATTGGATTTGGTTTGGATCAATCTTCACTGATTCACCAGGACGGTACTCGCTTGGCTTTGACTTTCGCAATTAAATTTATAAGTCGAACCGAACCAGGACAACTGCGACGAGGTTCAGGCGTCGAACTTGTTTTGTCGTATCGGGTCGAATCAACTAGCGGCTTCGCCGGCAAGTATTTGACCTTTCACACCAACGACCAAAAAGTGACTCCTATCAGGAGCAAGCACAGCTACTTTGAATTTCGCGAACCCTTCTATGACCGGGCGAACTCTCCGTCGCCGGTCTTTCGAGGCAGAGCGCAGCGAGTGCTGAAACGCGCGACAAACAGCGCCACATACCGGCAATGAAATAGACGCAAGAAAGACGAATAAGAAGACGAAGGCTCCACCGTTACGACTTCACGCGCAGAAGCAGGAAGCAGAAGTTATTCGGAGGACGCGGAAAGCAGATGAAGCACGATTCAACAAGCTCTTCGAAAAGCCATCTTGTTCACTACGATTTCACTGAAAAACAAATCATCAGTTTCCTTTGGACGATTGCGACGCCCACTCATCGAATAGAATTATAGATACTTTCTGAAACAACATTCCGATTCCTCAACGAAGTGAACCACCAGCTCTTGTTGCCACCTGCACCAAAAATGGGTCGCGTTTACGCCCGCCCCCTGCACCACGATGGCTATGTGTTTGGCTGTGCCTGCTGCAAGACGCCTTTCGCCAAGCGCTCTGATCTCATCAATCCGCACTTCCGCGGGCGCACCGGTGCCGCCTGGCTCTTCGACAAGGTGATCAATGTAAACTCCGGCGAGCCCGAGCAGGCCGAGATGACGACCGGGCCGCACCGGATCCGACCCATTTTTTGCGTGCAGTGCCAAATAAGCGTCGGCTGGCTGTACGAAAGTGCGTTTATGCAGGACCAGAGGTACAAGGAGGGCAAGTTTATCTTGGAGAAGGCGATGCTGCTCGAGTGGATTGGACAGAGTGCGAGCAAGATTCGCGGACCGTGCGGACCGGGCTTGGAGAAACTGTGGGGAAGTTGCACGCTGGAGTGTCCCGGAGATGGTAGCAATGCAGGCGGTCGAGGACGCAGTGCTGTCGCTGTGGGAGCAGGTGCGGGAGATATTAGTTGTCGTCGCGGGACACACGCGGACCCGGCAGGAAACGAAATCATCGTACCTGCCGTGCCAGTAGAACGAGACGCAGAAGACGCAGGAGCGGGCGGTTTGGGCGGGCGCAGAAGGGAGCTCGTTTTCGAAAACTTTACAAACCCCCTCGACGAAAATCATCACGCGACGAACAACGGCGGCCAATTTGTCTTCCGATCAGTTCCTCCTCTCGCGGAAGGCCTTTCCACCTTGAGATCTTTGTCTTCCGTGCGCGAAGATGCTGAAATTCCGGGCGCACGCGACTCTTCGGTGGGTGGGGAGGAAAACAAGGACGAGGAAGTCGAGGCAATGGAAACCGACCTCGCGGGACTGCCGGGACAGGAAGGCGTTTCCGGCGTGTTTCCGTTGCGGGAGTTTGGTTTCGGGGTCGCCGCGGTCAATATCGAGATCGAACGCTTAGTCCTCGCCTCGCACCGCGACACTGGCCACCGCGACGACGAGCAGGGAAGCACGACTAGCAGCTCTTCGCCGTCCGCGTCGCTAGCGCTACGCCGATACGTCCGCTACTGAGAATAGGGGGCTCAGCGTCAACCTCAAACCGCGCTGAGCGGAACCGGGAAGTAAGGATCTTGTGAGTTTCTGATGGTCTTGATAGGGGGTGCTGTGCACTTACCTTGGCGTGCGGATTTGCACGACGTATTTCACAATGAATATACGGGAGTTCTGTAGTCGATGAAGATCAAAAGCAACGAGAACTTTTTTATTTTACCAGGATAAGATGATGGATATGTAGGATTTGGACTACACACGCACGACGCGAGTATCGCTTTGTACTGCGTCTTGTACTTGTACTAGTGGAAATCGAGCGAAATCTCTGACGTGACAAAGAAAGGACCAGCCGAAAAAACGAACAGACGACTTACGATCGATTCTTGTCGTTGCACTCCGCGACAGGAATTGCAATCACAAACCATTCTGACAATTTACAAGCAACTAAGTATACTTCTTCGTAGTACCCACCTGCTTGTGCTTCAGTAGCCAGCGGAAACGGTCACGGACGCGGACCCTGGATATCAGATGGTTTTCCGTGGTTGGGTCTAGGTCTACTTTATAAACCCTATGCCTATGGTGCAGGCTGTTTATGTCGAGGTATGTTCGTCTGTATTTCGGTATATACATATGAATGTGGTCGACGAGGTGTAGCGAGAAACACTGAGAGCACGTGAGAGCAGATCGGATTCGCTGCAAAGAGAGATCGATGACCCGGCTGAGCTTCGAATCAAAGAACATTTGCGACTTGAGGACTACTCCGAGTAGCATTCGTTCATTTCTTGTGCGCCTTTACCTTACGATTGGACGCTTGTGCGGACTTTAGTACCGGCGGTGCCCCCCTCGCTTCGGTCCGTCACACCAGGAAAGATGCTCGCTCCTGCTTCCCGGAGCGACTTCCGCGGCGGGCCGCGGCTGCGCGCCAGGCAGCTGCTTCGAGCCGCCCCCGCCGCGCTTCTTTTCCACGCTCTCCAGCCGACATCCGCACGCACTCCTTCCACTGGGAAGGCGAAGGCCGTGACCGTAGAAAGCCCTCGCTCGAGCACGACGTACGCCGATGAGCCGAGCAACTTGCCGCTCCAGACCCCGCGCGAACGGTACTTGGGTCGCAAGCTCACGTACGTGGGGCCAGGATTGCGCGGGTGGAACAAGAACCAGCTGATGCCAAGTGCGGAGGATGTGAAGGACATCCACTTTTTGCCCTTCGAAACGGAGCACGACCACGCAACAACGTCGTGGCTGCAGACCACCGACACGATGCACTTAGAGCGGGAGCACGAATACCTCCACGACGTGAAGCACTGGGACAAGTACTGCTTCTTCTGGATGTTTTCAACTTCATAGAATTTTTGTCACGTCCTCGAGTCAATACGGCTGGGAACTACAACGACTCATGCTCAAAGCTTCGAAGACTCGTCGGTCCGTTTATCTGTGCTTCTACCATCGATCAGGTTGTCCGCGCACCACGACAACCTGCTCGAGCACGGACCGCCCGCGCACGAGTCAGCCCGCCTCGTTCCATTCTCGCACGAAGGCGGGGAGGGGCGGCCGATCACATCCGCAACCGCAGCGGCCAAGCCGGCTTCGAGTTCCACCAGTTTTCTCGAGTTGGAGAACGCCGCGCCACTGGACGCGGAACAGGCAGCAGCGGATGCCGCGCTATCGGAGGTGCGCAGCACGTTTTCCGATTTGAATGCGCAAAGCGCGAAACTGCAAGTTCCGGAGATGAGTCCAGAGAAGTTTTTGAACGACGATGAGTTCGACATTTACCCCGACACCATCGCTGCGTCCACTCTGGTAGGGCTTTCGGACGGATCTCCCACGTCGCAGGAGGCCCACGTCGGCCCCGAGGCGCAGACTTTTATCGAAACGGCACCCATAGTAGTACCGGCGAAAATCGCGCAATCGCGGAAAGCCAAGGCGGAGGCCAGTGCTAGTACTGCTGGTGCTGGTGCTGTTGAGAAAGCGGGTGGAAGTGCTGCTGTCGAGAAAACAACGCAAGCAGCAACGTCACCAACCGCGGACTCGGCTGCGGAGAGCAGTAAAGACTCATCTCCCACGATGACCTCCGACGACAATGCAAGTGCGCCTCCAGCTTCGACCGCCATCGAGCTTTCATCCACGGTCACGTACGGCAAAGCGGCAACGAGCTTGATCGAGGAGCCCCCCGTGCTGCCCGTCGCTATAGAAGCCGAGAAGCGCGCGTTTCGTGGGACCCAGAAGCGTGCGTCGCAGGTACCTGAAGGCTCGCTCACCGGCGAGCCGCCGGGAGAGAAAAACACACACGACCACGCGGCGGCGGTACTACAAAGTGCTGACGATAAACGCACCGCAGAGCCCTTTCCCGCCTCGAAATCAGAGGCGCAGTCCCCTGATCCAACCGCGTCAACGTTACAGATCTTTGAAGAGCATTACGCGTACCCCTCTGCGGCTCTGGAACGGAGGTCTGGCAACCTCCGCGCGTCCAACGCGAAGCTGACACCTGGTGACCGGCGCAGCAGTGTGCTGCAAGAGAACAAAAAAAAGGAAGGTCGTGTCAGCGAGGGCGTTTCGCTGGGCAATCTCCCCGCACTGCTGGGCGCAGCGGTGAAGGGCATGCCCAACCTCGTGTCAGGGATCATCAACCCAACGATCAGCAGCGGCCCGCAACTCATTGGCTGTATTAATACTACTTTGCTTAAGTATACCAAAATCCAACTTGTTCGTGGTTTTACGTCTCCTTAAGGTTCGTTATAGTTTGTTTGGTTTCGTTTTGGATCAAGATCAAATTGATTCTTGCCTGATAGATTTATAGCTGTATTTCAAAAGCAAAACTTAAACTAGAACCACCTCCACGACAGCCAAGGACGGCAACCAAGCTGCGGACCAGCTGTTGCCGAACCAGTTGGGTTCGCTTGTGACGTCGCCGTTCCACCAGCTGTTCGGCGACAAGGTGGAGGAGAGTGGTGGAGGGGTTCGCAAGCCGAGTACGGACTCCGAACCGGGCGAGAAGATCTCCGACGCCGAGATGAAGCGGTTGAACCGCATCCACGTGCCGGAGAACGAGAAGGTCGTCCCGCTGTCCGACCTGCGCGACCACACCTCCCAGCACCTGGGCACGATCTACTTCGGCGAGAACAAGCAGCCGGCGTCGGTGATCTTCGACACGGGCAGTACGAACCTGTGGGTGCTCTCGGACCTGTGCAAGTCGGAGACGTGCTTGACGAGCGACGAGCCGGCGTACGGGATCGAAAAGTCGGGCGCGAACGCGCACTACTTCGCGGACCAGTCGCGGCTGGAGATCACCTTCGGCTCCGGGACGCTGGCCGGCCCACAGGCCGTGGACTCGATAACTGTGGCGCGCCACTTCATTAAGACGCAGCCCTTCGCGATGATCGAAGAAGAGCGGGGCAGCGTGTTCAAGACCTTGCGCTACGGAGGGATCATGGGACTCGCGTTCGAGTCCATGGCGGCGCACGGAATGGTGGGCGTGATGACGCAAGCAATGCGGGAAAACGTCTTCAGCGGACACAACCAGATGAGCTTCTACTTCACGCGAAACCCGAAAATCAGGTCGGGAGCCTACTTCGGAGGCGCAAACCCATCGCTGTACCACGGCACGCCACAGTGCCTGGACGTAGTGCACGAACACTACTGGCAGACTGGTAATTGCTCACATGTAGCAGGAAGTGGTGCGAAGTAGAGCAGCGATCATGAGCCAGGCTTTTACCCTGTTTTTAGCCGAAAGATACGAGATACCAGAGAGACGCTGCAATTATAGCTAGAAGCGCTTTTTTTTCACGACTCGACTCGCTCAGTACAAATAAATTCCTCTCACTCCTCCATCTCCAGTGCAGCTCATTCGAATTTGAATTTTGATTCTCGAATACAATGACACCAGGTGTGCACCGAATGGGGATTATGTGGGGCAAGGACGCGGAGCCAGAGTGGATCGATAACGAGGCTATGGGAGTGTGGAACGACGAATCGGTTGGGAAACCGTTATCCGCAATTTGGGACACCGGAACGACATGGAACGCAGTGCCCACGTACCTGAACAACTACATCCTGCAAAAACTAAGGGAAAAAGGCTTCGCCGAAGTGGCTTGCAGCAAGGTCAGGAAGCACTTCGTCGGCAGCAACCCGGACGGGTAAGTTAGTACTTTTTAGGCCTATAATGCTTCCGCATCGTGGGAAAAATACCGCGCCGCGCGCACTTCAACGCGGCGGAGGCTCTGCGCTGGGGTTCTTCTTGCTCTTCTTTGCAGCGGCTCCGCTGTGCGAGAGCGCGCACGGCCTCCCTTCGCGATTTTGTTGGCAGGCGGGTGATTGTGCCCCCAGCCCCTCTCGGCCGCTCATCGAGTCCGAAGCGCCCGCGCTCGGCGCTTGCTTTCTTTTGCTTTGGCCACTTCCACAGTTTGTCGCCAGGCGAGACCGCAAACAGAGGGCCACCGGGCGGTGAGCAGGGCACACATCTGCACTGCGAAAACGAAAGCGGCACGCCCCCGCCCGCCCATCGCTGCGCATGTGTCCGATGCCTTGGCCTTGGGCTCGCTCGCACATTCTTGCGGCGACCACACTGGCCAAATTGGGCCGCAGGGAGTGGATCCGCGCGCCCAAAATGGCGCGTGGTCATGGTGGCGTCCCCTCTCGGCCACTGGGCTGGGCGTGAGATTGATTGTGATGGGGATGGTGGGCGTATTCTCCCCACGTTTGTCTTTCGCTCTTCGTTCGCGCGGCTTGCTTGCGTGTGCGTCTCCGGCCAGGCTGTCGGCGTCACGTGCTGGAACACGGGCAGCAGGCGAGCGGGAGGCGGCGCCCCTTGGGGGGGGTGTAGCAGTTCCAGCGGCACCAGGGGACAGGGATTGCGACACTGCTGCGCCTCCATGGAGTTGCACCGACGACCGCCCTTGTCGGGCGAGTTCGTTGCGCACGCGTTGGCGCCGGGGTTTGCTGCCTCGTCGTGTGTTTTCGGGTTGTCGTTTCTTCTCGTTGTCTGGTGCAGTTCCACCCAGTGCGGGGCGACGATGGAAAGCGTGGCCTGGCCGCTCTGGTCGTAGTGGTCAGGGCTCTGCACGTAGTCCATTATCTTGGCGCGACATCCATCTGGGGGGATGTTCTCCGCCCTCCAGTGTCCCGCGTGGAGGTAGAGGCTGAGCGCGTGCCCCCCATGGCTGCCCAAACGTTCGGCCCGCGCTGGTGGATCGCAAGGAAGTGCCCCAAGTCCGAGCCTGTGTATAGCTCAGCCCCAGAACTTGACTCGCCCCGGATTCGGATCTGTGTCGGACGGCACGAAGCACGACGACAAGGCTTGGGGCAGCCGTCTGCCCACTTACGCGCGCGCTGGCCGCAGTGCGCAACATTTGCGGCGGGGGCTCGCGTCTGTCTTCGTGCTCGCTTCCGCCTTTGTGCCATCGTGCGAGCGTGCGAACGCCCCGCATGTTCCTAATCATTGCGGGAACCCAGACCCACTCCGGTGCTGTAGCCATTTCGAAGGGCTCTCGCCGCAACACTGAAAAAAGCAGCCGCGCGCCGTCTGTCTGTCGCGTGCCTCCTCGCTTCTTTGGCATTTGTGAAAGGCGGCCAACGCTGAAAAAGCAGCGGCCATCCGGTCGCCTCTCTGTTGACAAGGAAGTATTGGGGCCACCCTCTGCGGAACCTATCGACAACCGACGACGACCGCAGGCATCTGCTTCGTTTCTGGAAGAAGTGCACGCAAGTGCGCCCCTGTCCGCCGGGCGATTGCTTCCCGAAATTTGCCCGCCTGCGGAAAGTCCTTGGCTTCTTCCTCTTCACCGAACGAAGCCGCGCGAAGCTCTTCCATGGGGCTCCCTCGCCTCGAAGGGCGGCCGCCGGGTCGCAGTCTGGCCGCGCGGACCCTCTCGATGGTTGCAGCTGGGCCACGCCTAAAAACGTCGAGCATCTGGCGCGTGTTCGGGTTCGCCACGTAGTCGCCCGGCAGCAGCTCCCACGCCCGCGCAAAAAGTCACCAAGTCGCGCGGGGTGGTGCTCAGGTCGTACGCCTTGAAAGTGTTGGCGGGCCAGATCGATCGCGACCCCCTCCGCGTCGTCTTGTGCGATGATCTCCCCAGCAATCTTGCCGGGGAAAGTCGGCGCCAACTTGCGCGCCATGTCGCGCCCGTGTCTCAGACGTTGAACCAAGTGAAACTGGCCAAGCCTCACCGCAAAAAGTCTGTCGCGCAAGATGGATTTCCAGAAGGTGCGGCAAGCGCAGCGAACAAGTCTACCGACCGCCTTGGATTTTTAGCCTTTTGCTTCATCTGATAAAAATGCTGCCGCGCCCGGGGTTTGCGAAGTTTGTCCCCAAACGCGCCGGGGTGGTTTTCTGCTTTGTCTGCTGGGGCCGCAACTCCTCGCGTTGCCTCGTTGCTGTGCGTTCTATCTTCCTGGGCCGGCAGGTCTCGTTCTTTCTGCTCCAAAGCCAGCACGCGCCTCGCACTTGTGGCCGTGGACGGAGTGGAAGGCGCGGCAAACGTATCCAGAAGCTGTCCGCACCGCTCGGCATAGCGTCCTGCTACCATTACGCCGACACATTTCGGGTACTGGTTCACGGTCGCGACGCTTGTGCTGGCTGCGTCGAAAATCCGCGCGGTGATGCCATCTATCAATCACAGATGGCACGCCTGGGGGCGTTAGGCGTTCCGAGATCGGACCCGCCGCCAAATTCCGAGTCTTGCGCCTCGTTTGCGATCGGCTTCACCTTCTTGAGAAATCCAGCGGGTAAGAGCTGAAACTATTCGCGCCCGCCAAAACCGTGGCCGCTTCGCCCTTCGGCAACGCTTCGAAGAAAAAAAATCTTGCACGCGGGAGGCAGAAAGCCCCGGCTCCACTGGTTCCGCAATTATTTGACTTCTGACCTTTCCCGGGAGGGCCTGGCAGAGCCACGGGGAGGCGGCGGCCACGTTTTCCCCCAGATCGATGGCGGTCCATGCCACCTCTGGAGGCACTGGGACACAGTTTTAATGCGGCAACCGGGTTCCTGGCAAAGGGGTGCGGAGGTTGTCTGCAGTGATGTGATGGCGCAAAGCCGTGGGCTTGTACCGAAACGCCGGGCCGACGACGTAGGCCGGCCGGCCTCGCACCAGACGCGAGGGGATGGAGTGACATTGTGCGCCGTCGTTATTGATTCGCTCGGCTTGGCTGATGGCGGAAGCTCCATGCTGCTCCACCGCCTCGCACAGCGAGGAAAAAACAGGCCGCGGCGAGTGGGTCAGAGTTGCTGCCGGCCTCGCGACAAGAGAAACTGGCCACCCCGGTTGCAGGCCGGCCCATAGTCCGGCTTTTGGCTGTCGCCAGCACGCCGCCGCGGCGTCTGGCGATGCATCCTGCTGCCGCCCAGCTTCAGACTCGACCCGCCTCGCGACACCCACCGCCCTCGGGAGTGGGCACCGCCTAGGTGCGCTGCCGCGGCGCCGTTCTCTCCTCGTCCGGAATAGCTGGGCGGTGCTGCTCCAGGTATGTACTTCCTGAGGGTGGTCCCACCCGATGGCTGGCAGCAGGTGCGCCGGCCGTACCTTCTGACTCGACCAGAGGGCAAGCGTCGCGGTTACTGTCGACGCCCATCCCTCCCGCATTCCAAGCGCTGGGCCTAGAGTCGAGGGCGTCGATCCGACTAGGCTGCGCAATTTGTTAACTTGCGCGGGCCCCTTCCGGGGCTGGTCTACCGCCCGGCGGGCAAAGGTAGGCGTCGGGGCGAAAAAGAGGACGGCGCTTCTTGTGGCCCCACCCGCGTCAACAGCTGCGGCGCGGAGCCCGCAGCGGGGGGGCTTGTGCGCGCAGCTCTTGGGAGAAAAACTGACCAACAGGAGCCGAGCCCCGTCCGCCGGTCCGTGGCGGTAGTGCACGCCTGAAGTCTTGCCCCGGTTCCTTCTGCGCCAGTAACAGCATTTCGCCACGTTTGCGAATTGGGTGGGCTTCAGCTCTTTGCGACCCAGCTCCAAAAGCGCCTCCGCGTCGAGCGTCAGTCTTCGCGCTGGCGAGGTTTTTGGCGACTGCGATGTTGCTCGGCGGCTTCTGTCCGCGGGCGTTGCAAATTGGAGGCACGAAAAGGGAGATAGTACGGCGCGCGTATGTTCGTTGGCGCGCGTGAATACAAAGCCACCACCTACAGACGCCGTCGCCGTCAACTGAGCACCTCGGCGATAAGTCCGGCAGTTCGTTGGATCCTTAGAAAGCGCAGCGCCCTCGACGAGCCAGAGCCAGGCGCTCGCGCGCCGGATCTGCATCTGTCACCTTCCGGCTGGACGCACCCTAGCCCATCACTTGGACCGCCGCGCCGCTTATGGTCTTTCCATTCCGCCACTTTTATTCTAGTCCTCAGATCTGCTTTGATATCATAGCAAGGCTGCCGCCTGGGCTCCAATAAAACCGCCAACGTGTCCCGCTCCGTCGCAGGAAACTTCTTGCGCTCGCGAAAACCCTGCGCCGTGGAATCCGCAACAGGGGGGTCTGTGCGCGCAGCTCTTGGGAGAAAAACTGACCAACAGGCGCCGCGCCCCATCCGGGACCGCCCGTGGGGGTAGTGCACGCCTGAAGATTTGCCCCGGTTCTGCGCCAGTATTTCGCCACGTTTGCGAAATGGGTGGGCTTCAGCTCTTTGCGACCCAGCTCCAAAACCGCCTCCGCGCCGAGCGTCAGCCTTCGCGCCGGCGAGGTTTTAGGCGACGCTGTACGCGCGCGCTTCCACGCGCAAAAAGGAAAAGGCGCATGGTTGCGCGGTCACGATCGCGTCGGCCGACCCGATGCACGTCGGCGGCAGCCCACGCGCCGGTCTTGGTTGGGCCGTGAGCTCCTCCGCTGGAGAGCCCCGCGGTCGCGCCGGCTCCCGCACAGGGAAGCGACGACCTTCGCGCGGACCCCGTGCAGGCAGCCCCGCGGCGGCGAAAACCATGGGGAAAGCGTGCCGGGAGTGTGGAAGGCTTTCATCTGGATCGAAAGCGCGAGAGAACCACCTGGGGACTCAGCGCAACAAGAAACCCACCAGATCCACAACCATTGCACAGCGCGCGAAACTTATCGCAAGTGCGTGCTTCCTGATGACGATGATTGCCGGCCTTCCTTCATTTTGCCCGAAGGTGAGGCGTTCTACCACGGTGCGCCCTTCATTTTTTTTTTTTCCGATCGTGCCTGCGGCCCCGCCTCGCTCCAGGCCGTCACCGACTTCCTGCCCGTAGGGTGTCCGTTAGTTGTTGGCTCTTCGCGCCTTTACATGCCCAAAACTGTTGACCACGCGAAGCGTTCTTTGCGCTTCTTATGTTTTGGCTACACGGCAGGGGTGGCGCTTTGTCCATCGCCTGCGGAAAATCGCGCGAAACACACCTCGCAAAGAAGTCGCGCGATCCACACCAGCCACCTTGCCCATCGGCGAGCCGCTTCATCGCTTTCACCGCGACGAATTGGATGCGACGCATGGCCGGACCCGTTCGGCCCCAGTCCGCAGCACCTTGATGCGCTGCAGCAGGGGGGCGCGGTTCTTCTTTCCGCCGGTCATCTTCTGAGGCCTCTCCTTCACGCGCCACCTGTACAGCGCGCGGGCGGGGAATACTTGGGAGCGTGAAAGCTGGAGGCAATGCCTATCGTATCAAGGCCCTTGAAGCGCTTCAGCATTTTCAGTTCGATCCATCGTTGTGGCGACGCGAATCTGCTGGCCAAGTGCCAGCAGCTCTGTGGCTGGCGAGTGCGCTCGTAAGTCAGTCACGTAGCGTAAAGCACTGCAGTACGGACTGACGCACCGACCCAGATCGACTCCCTTTTGGATCGAGCTGGCACGTTTGTCCGTGGCTTCTTTGGCCGTTGAACTCAACGCCAGCGCCTGCCTCACACGGGGGCAGATCGAAGCGTCCGAAATCGGTACGACTTCACTCGGCTCTACATCCTTCAGGGCCAGCATTTTTGCCACAGCACCAGTGGCGGCGCTGTTGAAGCGCGTGACGAGATCTACTCGGCTTTGCGCGTATTGGCCGAGTCCTGTCACCTTGGTCGTATTCAGTAAGTCGGGCAGTCTTGTCGCTGTCAAGCCTTTCTTGCTCGGGTCCTTCTTGGAGCCCTTGCCGGCACCTTTTCCCACTGTTAAAGTGGAGGACTTGTTGGCTTGCGGCTTCTTACTCCAAGGAGTAGGCTGCCTCCCGATATTTGGCGCAATTGCTTGAGGCGACTACTGCTAGCACTAGGTGCCCGGCCGGCCCTGATAGTGATAAACTGCCGCGGCGCGCTCTGAGATGCCGCCCGCCGGGGGCTGCTTGTTCGTATGTGACGACTGGGCCCGAAGGCTGCCAGCCTAATCCAAAACATCGCCCGCGGGCCATCCGCCTCGACGTAGCTGAAGACTTTGCGCAGCTTCGGGAATGTTGCCGCCGCCGCCTTTTTGGTGGTTTTCCTGGCTTGGGACTCCCCTCCGCGCCCGCGTGGCGGTCATTGTTGCATCCGTCCGGAAGTTCTTCGAAGCCATATACATAGAGCAGGTCTATGGGTATGGCTTTGGCGTTGGCTCTCCCTCACCACCGCCCGCCCCAACAGCTTCCGCGTCTTCGCCTCCGCGTTCTGCTCGATCAAAACGCGACGCACCTGCACCGACCGGCTTCGCCACGGTCTGCCGCCTGGTCTTCCCTTCCACCGCCGTCCCCAGCCCAGCCAATTAAGTACCCGCAGCGCCGGACTTCCCTCCCAAGTGCACCGCCACCCGCGACGCGTTCGAGGTCAAGAAGACGGCCGGGCCCCGCTGAAGGTCTTCGGCGGGCACGTAGGAGGCCCCGACCTCGGACAGCTGCGCGACATCCGTTGTCTGCGCGCGCAGCTTCGTCGTTCTTCCCTACGGAGGTGCTCGCTCGTCGCGGTTACGGTGCCCGCGGCGGGGATATGGCGACGGATTTTTTTAAAAGAGGCGCAGCGCCTAGCACTCGCCGCATCTGCGTGGGCCTGCTGCATCCCGCGCGGCTGCGTGAGCTCTGAAGCACACCGCGCCCGAAGCAAATGCCACCCGATGAAAGCTCGGGGCGCGGCCATGCCCCCACGGCGACCTTGCGGCCCGGCGGCACGGCGCGGCACGGTCCGACGGCACGGCACTGCCCTGGTTTGGTATCGCGGTGGAGCTTAATCGTAGACGGGTGAAATGCCCAAGATTCGCTTCCCGTCGCCTCTTTTTCATTCCTGCGCGCGCTCATTGCGCTCGCAAGAGGCTTCCCCGTCATCCGTCCCCGCACCTCTCTCGTGTTTTGCTGCTTGCTAGTAATTTCGATCGCTAGCCCGCAGCGGATGGTCTTCCCTGTTCCTCATGTTTCGTCGGGCGGCAGCTCGGGACACGCACGCGCGACAGGAGTCGAAAGATGAGCGAGAGCGTCGACTGATGAGAGTGGTGCCGATAGTGAAAGTCGATTGCTCGTGAGGGCTTTGGCGTTTTCTTCGCGACCGGGCGACTGCTCTTCGACGGCCCGGCTAGTCACCTTTTTCATGTACGAGAGTACCTCGACGGCCGAGAGTTTGCCGAGGGGTTTCGTCTTCGTGGGTTGCGGAATGAGCTCCACATGCTTCGTCCACGTGCACTGGCCAGTCTGTTCTCCTTCGCTGCTAAATTCGCTGCTCCAGCGCCGCTCGCGATGCACCTGGCGTCGCTGCTCGGAAGCGTCGCTGTCGCTCATGACCGTCTTGGGGTTTGCTTGTAGTGTGCTTTTGTGCTGGATGATGTGTTTTCTTAGCCTCCTCCGAGGTTAAAACTCGAATAAGGCTGCGGCTGGAAGCGGAGCGCCTCGCACGGGCCGGGGGGGCGGGTTCGTCTTTCTTCAGGCGCCGCCTCTTTTCCCGCATTCACTTCCGGGCCTCGCTGCCGCTTGGAGCGTCGCCCCTGGCCCCATCCGTCGGCCCCGGCCCCGCCTGCAGCCAGCTGCTTAGCCCTCGCAAACACTGGCCGCGCCTAGCGAAGCCCGCCTGGCCGGCGCTGGCACACCCTGGCGAAGGGCGGGGGCAGGGGGTTGAGGGTCGGGCGGCTCTTTGGCGTACTGGTCTCGCGCGGGGCGTCTCAAAAAATGTCGTGGACCTCATGCCATCCAAGTCGAGCGGCACGGTGGCCAGCGTTGGGATTCGCTTGATTGCTTCCGCGGGCTGGCGCTGTTCTCGTTAAGCCATCCGCGCGCTGCAACTCGTTCGCCGAGCTCGCACACCCACGGCACGCAGATCGCGACCGGTAGCGTTTCGGGTCTGTTGCTTGGTGCCTCGTACGCGCTTGGAAAAGTGCCGGAGCATTGTCCTCACATGGTGGCGGCGGCGGTGGGCGTGGGGCGTGGTCAGGGTTCGCGCATTTCGCGCCCTCTGCGAGTTCCTTGATTGCTTGCGCAAATTGAAGGGGGTCGCTAGTGCCTACCGTTTCGGCGTGCGGTGTGGGCAGGGAGGCAATGGGCTGCCTTTTCGACTTCCGTGCCAGGCCACTGCTGCGCCATAGTAGGCGACGCGAAGCCCTTGCCCCGACGAGCCCCCCCGCTATCTAGAGTCGGGCCCCTTGGCCGTTTCGCGTCCGACAGCGCCGCCCGAGATTTGTGCCGCGAAGTACTCCGGCCCCACTTGATCCGCCCGCGCCGCGGTTTGTAGCTGGCGGAAGAGCAGCGCACCGCGAAAGGCTTGCGGTTCCGGACTCAACTCCGGCCCAGGCAACCGCCTCGCATCATTCAAATGGTGACGCACTTGCCGCGGCATTTCCGCTCCTCCTTTCTAGCGAGTCAGTGCGAATATGCAAAAAGCCGCAGCCCATCTATCCAGCGCCTCGCGTTTGGAGTTGGCCTCAAGCTCCAGCGCCTCGAACTTGCGGCCCGTCTTGGGCTTTTCCTCATCCAGTTCGCCAAGTTTCAGAGTCGTGGGGTCTTGCACATTAGACAGCGAGGCGAGCCTCCGGCTACCGTTGCAAGCGACGTCATGGCTGGCCGCGGAATCGGGAATGCCTGTCGACAGCGCCAGAGACGCAGTCGCAGACGGTACGGTACGATACGACAAAGCCGCTCCGCTTTCCTGGCGGCGCCATCGGAAAACTCTTGAATGTGTGCGCTTTGAGTACTCCGGGGCTACTTGGCCCAGTTTCCCCGCGAGTTTTCCGAAAGCAAGCTGTTGCATCGTCGGCAGCTGGTGGCTGATGGTAGCCCTCTGCCGCTCTTCTAGCAGCGCGGCGCTGGCGGATGTTTCGGCCGGGAGGCTGAATTTCCGGGAAAAGGAGGCAACGCCCTTGACCAGCCAGGAGCTGAGCGCCAGGCTGTACGTGCTGCGCTGGATCCGTTCCGCTTCGACGCGCAAGGAAGGCTCTCTATGGGCGACCGTTTTTTTCTTCGAGTGTTTGGGCATTCTGCTGCTGGAATGGAAGGGCTCTACTCCCCCTGGCCTTGACTAGTCAGCGCCTGGAGAAAACTCGCTGCATTGGCAGGAGTGGGGAGCCGTGGACGATAGCATTTCGCTTGTGCGCTTATGCGAGCAAGGCGACGCAGGCATAGCGCGGCCGAGTTCGTCGCTCAGTGAAGTGGGTGCGAATCAATGCGACCAAAGCGGAAGGAGAGACTGATGACCACATATCATGTGATGTTACGCCTACAAGCACCCAACAGACGAATGCACGAGACCGAAACAAATCACCGACACCACAGAGCGTTGCCTTGGCTGGTGATAGATTTTGCAGTTTTCCACGACCGCGCGCTGCCGAACAAGGGTGGACAGCCGTACACCCCCGACGACGTTGCACCCGAGGAGAACTACTTTCGCGTGATCCAGACTCCCGACCAGTGGTTTGTGGGCGGCGGTCGCGCCGACAGTGTTTGCAAGCCAGGGCTGATGTCTATCGACGTTCCGTTTCCGTATGGTCCCAACCTGTTCATCATCGGGGAGATCTTCATGCGCCACTTCTTGGTCACCTATGATCGGGGCGGCGGTGCGGGGGAGGCGAGAGTCTGCCTGGCGCCGGTGAACGAACGGCCGAAGCTGGACGAAGCGCCCGAACTAGACTCGCCGAGTGTATTGAACATCAAGTACTCCACAAAAGGAACGGAATCCGCCGCGTCCAGCTCGTCGTCACAACTGCGCGGAGATTCCAAGAATAAGAAGGGCGCAGCTTGACGAGATCGAGGGGGTGGCGGTTTCGAATGCTCTTTGGTTTTTCAATGGTGGGTGACCATGACGGCCTATTTCAGCAATTCCGACTCGATCGGGGAAGAGGGATTGCTAGTTCGTTGTGCTATGATGTACATGAGGCTGGTGCTCCTTGTAGTTTCACTTTGATGTACTCGCATAGAGGCCCCCGAGATGTTCTTGAAGGACGCTGAAGGGCCGTCATGAAATGTACAAGTACAACAACCGCGTCGATAACAATCGCAGCCACGGACTCGAACCAACTGTGGCCGCAGTGTAGCAACTCACCAATGTATAGAAATAGATCCTCTTCACCTTCAGTACTCTTTCTTTTAGTTCTATCTCTTTTCTCTTACTTTTGCAATTGCTTGACTTTGACTCCCATCTTCATTTTGAATTTTGCCGAGGCCGTCGCCGTCCGTTGTATAGGTGTCGAATGAAGAAGGTGATGAAGGAAAAGGACTATTTGCCCGGAAATGCCATGGTGCTTCCGACAGCTGCAAGAGCTGCAAATGTCAGACTGTAATCAGCAAGAAGGTAAATGTTGTAAGCAAAAGCGATCTAAGTTTAGGAATCTGCAAGGAATATAAACGAAAAGAGTTTCCGCGGGAGCCTGCCACTTTGTTGAATCTGTAGTTGAGAAGAAACGGTTACGGTGGCTCTAGCTCTACTGGTTCCGTGATCCGTAGTTTCGGTTGTCGACCTAATGATGTGCGCTGGTACTTTGCCGTGACGTGAATGTGAAATAGAGGCGCCTTCGTTCTTCGTGGAATAGCGACTGAGACCAGTTTACGTTAGCGACGTGAAGAAGCAAGGTGCCCGTAAGTACCCGTGTGCCCTCCGTTTCTCTGCGTCGGTCGCCGTCTAAGCTATCATGGATGCGCATCCCATTTCTTTTTCGTTCTTCTATCGGTGTCCGTTGCCGTGCGTGTCGGTGTCGGTGAAAAAGTCCGGCGTGGTTGCCTGTAAGATTAAGATACGTAGTTCTCGTTCTCAATGTTTGCAAGCCAAATGAGTTTCCGCCCGTCTTTATCGACAGTACCCCCCGTGACTGATGAGGCCCTGAGCCAGCGCCCGTTTTCTGTTTTGGTGCAGGCTCTCGTCGAGCAAGAAGTCACGTTTTCAAACTCAGTATTTCCACATCGACGAACACTCATAGTCCAACAAGCATCAAACCAATACCAATCGCGATTGGATCATCATGGAGGCCGGTGCCACTGACGCCAGTAAGTCCTCCGTGGGCGCCAACTCCTCCGCCAACTACAGGATGATGGCAGAACAACACGACGCCCCGACCAACGCCCGGGGCAGCCGCACGAACTCGCTCGGTTCCCGCAGCTACAAGCCGGCGTCTATCTTCAAGGCCGGCAGTTCCCGCGCAGCCGCGAATTTTACGAGCCAGGTGATTGCGAAGAAGGCGCGGTTCAACCCGATATACGACGGGGAGTTCCACGACATGGACGTTGTGATCGACGACACGTCCGTTCCGGGGTACCGCGACGCCAACGGCATGACCGACGTGGAGCGTGCCGTGGTCGGGCTTCCGAGCATCGCGGAGGCGAGCCGGCTGCGCCACAACCGCGCGAAGCTGCAGCGCTTTCTTATCGAACAAGAGTACCTGAACTCGCGGGTGCGGTGGAGCGGCGTGCGCGCCATGCTGAAGTTCGACGTGACGCAGAAAAAACGGAAGAAGGACGTCGACGACATGGATCAAAGCGAGATCAAGGACCAGGCGCGGAAAAAGATCCTGAACCTGCACGAGGCGGCGGCGGAATCCGCCATGCGCCTGTCCGCCGCGGAGGCCGCCGCCCGCGCCACCGGGGGCGCGGCGACAAGGAGCGGCGGGGGTAGCGCGGTGAGCGACGGCGGGGGTGCACCAGCGGCTGCAGGAACAAGTTCTGCCGGCGCGGGAACTGCGCATGATACCGAGTATTACAAGAAGGCGCTGCAGAAGATGCCGAAGTGGGAGGAGGATTTCCTCGTGCGGAACGCGCTATTCGTCGAGGCCAAGAACATTCGCCTGCAGCACTTGAAAGAGTGGCACGAGCGGATGGAGCTGGACCAGATGCGGTCGAAGCCGATCGTCGACGTCGCGGGCCTCCACGCGTGGTACCGCACGGACGGATCCGACACCGCGAAGCAGTGGCCCTCACGGGGGCACTATCTGTACAAGCGCGCGTGCGTGTCCGTCGACGAAAAGCGGCAGTTGGAGCTGCGCCGCGCCGAGGAGCTGATCAAGAAGGACGCGGACAAGTGCTCGTTCAAGCCGGACACGAGAAACCCGAAGCGGGTGGCCGAGTTCTACCAAAACTGGGAATACAGCACGATCGGCAAGACCGGGCGCGAGGCCGGACGGAGCTGGCGCAGCACGCCGTCGTTCGCGCCGAAGCCCCGGTTCCAGCAGCTGCAGGGTCCGCGGGAAGTGTACGAGGGCTTCCTGCGGGAAAGCCCGGACGTCGTGCGGTGGAACGACGAGAACGAGCTGCCGCGCAAAATGGCGGACCTGGACGGGTTCAAAGAGCGGCAGGCCGCTGTTGAACTGGTGCATCCGAACCCGGTGGACGATTGGCAGAACGCGGAGGCGGACCACCAGGGCATCCACGGCGCGTTGCTGCGGGACAACCTCGCGCACCAGAAGTTCATCGAGGACAACCACTTCATCGTCACCTGTCTGCCGAACCCGACGGGGTTCGGGAAAGTATTCCCGTCGGCGACGCACCCGGTGCTGGACGTGGCCAAGGACGTGATGCGACAAGCGGCGCGGCAAAAGACCAGCTACGTGGAGCGGACCGCGACGAACGTGTTCCACGTGGAGGCGTCGCCCGAGATGTTGGCGGCGCACCAGGCACGGAAGGAGCGCAAGGCGGTGCTGGACACAGGACTCACGCTGAAGCAGAAGAAGCGCTTCTTTCTGGTGGGGCAAGACGTGGACGAAGACGTAGCGGCGCACGTGCTGAAACTGGAGCAAAACGAAGAGCGGGCGTGGCGCATCGCGGTGCACAGAATGGCGCGGATGGGGAACGCTCCGCGACCACTCGTGGAGCTGCTGCCGACCAACAAGGCAGACACAGAACTGGCGGCGTTGGAAGCGATCTTCGCTGACGACGACGAGGAGGAAAAGGAGGAAGCGGCGGAAAAGACGACCGCGGCCGACAAAAAAGCAGACGCTGGCGTTGCAGCTGCAGCGTCCCCAAGCGGAGAGAAAAAAAGCGCAGTGAGGAGCGTGAAGAAAGTGTCGCGGGCGGCGTCTGACGTTGGGCGCGTGACCACGGACGCGGACGGTCGAGCCACCGCCGGGGGCAAGCCGCTTTGGGAACAGAATCCTGTCGCACAAGGACCTGACATCATCAAGGCGCGGAAAGTCCGGGCGGAGATGGCCAAAGTGTCTCCGTGGGAGCGCCAGGCGCAGGGCCAGCACAAGCTGCAGGTGAAGCAGTTGGGCCTCATT
Source organism: Amoebophrya sp. AT5.2 (assembly GCA_005223375.1). Classification (NCBI taxonomy): domain Eukaryota; class Dinophyceae; order Syndiniales; family Amoebophryaceae; genus Amoebophrya; species Amoebophrya sp. AT5.2. The sequence continues at coordinate 24,915 of RXOD01004270.1, forward strand.
CCCGCGCTAAGTAGAAGTGCTCCTGCGGTTATATGGCGGGACCAGGTGGTAAG
>RXOD01004271.1:0-24951 GCA_005223375.1 Amoebophrya sp. AT5.2
GGCTGTCCCAAGTGGTCTTTTCGTTTTTTCTAGAGCTTTGTACTCCCGTTCGGCGCCCGGCGTATGATTAATAAAGATGAGTAAGCCGTGGTGGGAACGGCGCGGTGCCGTGGCGGGAACAGGTCTCGTCGCCGCCCGCGGCCAACGAGCTAGAAGGCGCGGATCTTCTGTGACGCTCGGTGAGGAATTGCTCGCCACTGCAGCAAACGCTCCCGGAATCGGTTGTGCGGCCCATATGGCGGCAGCTGACTGGGGTGCTTACCGTGGGCCTGGACGATCCCGCCAGGTTGCAAAAAAAAAAAAATCCAGGTGGCAAAAAAAAAAACTCGCAGAACAAAAGCGGCGGCAAAAAAAAAGAAACAAATGCCGCAAAAAACACAAAGGAACACAGGCCCACAAACCCACGAGGGCCATGCTCAGCAGCGAACGCGAAAAAAGGGGAAAAAAGACGAAAAAACACAAAAAAATCACAAAGAGCCAGCAGGGACATGCCTGATAGCAGTGCTCCTCTTCCTAGACGTGTCGGCGAACGGGAACGAGTCGCGTGGGCGTATCTATGTGCCAGTCCATTAGCCAAGCGCTGACGACGCGTGCGACGGACTACCTATATCATTATCTATTGCAACTACTAAGTAAAGCGATACCATACTCCCCAGGCGCCAGGAAGGGTTTACGGTGGATACCAAGCGCATTCTCGTTCTTGATCCTGACAAAGCGTTTTCGCGCGCTTGCCCCCCGCCCCGTGTCCCCAGCATGACAAACGTTGCGCAGGAGGTACTGCGCGTCACCAGCGAAATTCGACAGTCCTTGAGCCAGGCCGACGTGAGCACTCTCACGAATCTCGTCAAAATCATCCTGGAGGGTTTGACTGAGAAAACGAAGCTGGTGGAAAACAGACCGGTGGCCAAAAAGTCTTTTCGCCCGGTCAAGCCGCGAATGGAAGTGGCGTCGCCGTTCGACTCGTTTCTCAATGGTGTAAGTGACTAACTCAAAATCTTCGTTCACCCACGACATGATTCATTGTATCTCCCCCCAACGATCTACCACTCAACGACATCCAAATCAAGAACTTTCTAGGAATTCATATCGAATCCGACAGTGACAGAGATAGTTCGTTCCTGAAATGCCTACTTATATACGCAGCGTTTCTACTTCCGTTCTATTGGTTGGCGAGGTTGCTGTTACTTCCAAAAACCAAGCTAGGTCGTCCGGTTTCAAAGGCAAACCTGCCCTGTCTTCTGAAGTCGGCGCCGAGTTTCCCTATTTTTGTTAAATAGTTCTACTCCACCTTGACCTTCGACGTCTCGCTGTCTCTCCCCCGCAGCAGTGATTTCGAGCACCCTATTGACACCCCCTCGAATTCTTCCCCGCACGGTTTTCAATGCGTATAATTCACCCCATATCATCTTTGAGTTCCTTTCAGCTTTTGTCAGCGACTGGAGGTGTTTGGTGTTCGGCGCGGAAGTGTCATCAAAGGAATGGCAGTGGCAGGTGACGGAAGTGCTCTTGAGGGCGTGTGAACGTACGAGGCACTTCTTCTGAGGGATGCTATAAAGTGGTTGATGCTGAGGTCAGTCTCAGTCCCGTGGTTCCCGCATCGGGCCCACCCTCATTTGTATGTTGTGATGTAGCTCGGCCGTCGCTCTTAGCGGCAGCCGTGCATGGCGCGGGCTTGGGCAGAGACGGGGAAGGTCTTTCAGTCGCTCGTCTACGTACTTTATGTTGGCTGCTGCAGCAGCAGCAGCAGCTGCTGCTGCTTCCGATAGCGACTCTGGTGAGAGAAATGGACCTTCGGAGGACACCTCTGGTCTGGAGCCCCCTTGAAAGCGTCGCGTTTTGTCCGCAGTCATTCGAAAAGTGAAAGCATGTGATTTAATGGGCTTGGGTACGGCGTGAGCAATCTAGTGGAAGGAGTAAAAATGGCCGTGACTTGTGCGCGTGCTGCTTGTGGTAGTTCAAGTGCTGCTGCTGCCACGTCGCAATTTGCGATGCTGTCCTTTGTGCGTCCTTCCGCGCCGCAGATGGGAAGGCCCTTTCTGCGGCCCGCTGCCGCAGCGCCGGCGCTGCGACTGCGGCAAGGCGACTTCGAGCCTTCGCGCGAGATGCGGGCACCTGCGATCGCCGCAGCACGCGCACTATGTCCGACGCTACCGGCGGCGAGCGCTTCGCCAAGACGTTCGTCCGCGACCTCGTTCGCAAGGCGAAGTTTTGCATCCTTCTCAACATCCTCCAGCACTGCAACAGATGCCACGGGGGGGTCTGGGGGTTCAAGGTCGTGGAAGCGAATGTGGACGAAGTGGCGGCGCTCCGCGGAGTCGTACCTCGCGGACCGACGGGACGCCTGGAGCTGGTACCGGTTCTGGCAGATTCGCGAAAAATTCTGGGACGTATGCACCTACCTGGTACTATATTCGTTTCCCATTTTTACTTCTACAACGTGGTCTGAGTCTGAAGCTGAGCCTGAGGCACTACACGTTCAATGAGATGATTCTCGAAGAAAAGTACTCTGTTTTCTCGCCGCGTTGCAGCGAAAGCTGTGAAAGAAGTAATTCGCACTCCCTCAGGTAATCGGGAGCTGCGTGGCGTGCAGTGCGTTCTCTCTATTCGAGGTACTGCGGCTGCAGCGAAACAATATCCAGCGAATGTGGATTGCGTACGTGCGAAAGGAGCGCGAACGCTCTGAGCTCATGGAGATCGTGAAGCAGGCACGCGCTGCCGGTCTCATTCCTCCAGCCGACAATGAGATGCAGTAGCGAAGATCGATAAGAACGCAAACAACGGACGTCTCGCAAGCGCTGTTGTCGCAGTTGCTCTGCTTCGGCCGAGGTATTGACACCGGTGTGCCGCAGCGTGGCGCTTAGACGGGCTTGAAGAATAGCCGTGTTTCTATTTTGTACATTGATTTACTGCTGCATCTACTCATGTTGAATTCCAATTCTGGGTTTTTCAGTCTCTTACAGGGCGTGCCGTGATGCAGTTCCCGTAGGGTGATCGTGGTTCGGATTGCGCTGAGAGCGCGGCCGGATGCCGCGATGTCCTGTCCTTGTTGATCACGCTCGTGGGGCTCTTCGTATGAAGCAGAGGACATCTTCTTGGTTTTATAATACGTGAGGGAGTCGGAGTGATCGTGTTCGTGATACTTTTTCCGTGTGAGTGTCGCTCGGGCCGATAGTCGACTTGTCGCAGAGTCAGTTGTATTCGGTCATATTTATTTTGATTCACTGCAAGAAGTGAAACAACGGAAAGTCGTGGGCAGCTCTCGTCGTGTTTCAATCTCGATCTCGAACGCGCTCGCATATTTATTTATCGACACGACTAAGTATGAGTATCTGACCGGAACAAGCGAGACCAACAGCAACTGCAACGCCAACTATTTGCAAATCGAAAATTAGAGTTTCTTGCGAGAACTAGGTACATAGTCTGATACAGTGGTAACTGTGTCCTCTCGGTCCAGGCTGCCGTGCAGGGCGAGCTCGAAACGCGGCGAGCCCGGACAGCAGGGAACGAGCGAGCGTTCCCTCGCCGAAGCTATGTTTGTGTAAGGGTAACGGTAAGACTGTCGTTGCACCATACTCTCGACCACTGGAGTCGGAGCGAGTTGTAGGTCTCGATCTTGATCGGAAAGGTCAAGATGTTCGACCCGGAAATCGGTTCCCCGCCGGCCTCGCCGTCGCAGGACCACAGCAAGAAGCGGCGCGGCTCGGCATTGCCGCAGACGGTGCGCTCCTTTGTGAAGTGGATGAACCCGGAGGAGCTGCCGGGAAGCCCGGGAAGGATGAACGACGACGGGATCCTGTCACCCTCCTGGAACAAGGACCACCCGAAGGGCTCGTCGCGCAGTCACCATGTATCTCACCAGTTCGGCGGGCCCCCGGTGCCGTGGCGCTGCTTCGCGCTGACGGGCGCGGTTCTGCTGGTGTTCGGCTTCCTCTGCTGGCTGCTGGGCTGCTCCTACTGGGGGGAAGACGCCGCCGACGAGGTGGTGGTGGAAGGCCGGGCAGCAGCCGAAGACTCGGTGCAGGCCACGCCGCGACCGCGACTGGGACGCCCGATGCTCCCCGTGGGCCTGGAAAACGACGCACTGCTGGGGAAAGTCAGAAGCGAAATGGTACTTCTTATTTCTGCCAAATAAGATTTTTAGTAATACAGCGACGGACCACGCCGGGTGGTTCTCCTTCTCCATATGGATTCCAGTTCAACATTCAAGAACCTGTTTGGAGTTGTTGACCCGGGCGAAAAATCATTGATGCCAGGCCGTGTTGTGGCAGAGTGCGAGCGACCCAGTGACGAAGATTTCGCTCCTGGACGGGCTTTGGGTCATGGACATGCGAACCGAGTGGAATGAGGGGCGGAAGGCGCTGGCCCCACTGCCCCAGTTCGCGTCAAACGCGAAGGTGGGGAACGACATGATCGGAGACGCACTCACGTCGGCGGTCTCCGCCTACGCGCTCTCCGGGCACACGTTCGTGTTCGACCTAGTGGCCGAGTACACGGGCCGCGCATTGAAACTCTTCAAGTCGGACACGGGGTACCCGCCGCTGGCACTCAGCCTGCGCTCAGGAGACAGAACGCTGCGCAAGGGGGCCGCACCCATCGCAGAGGTCGCCGATCTGCAGATGGGGTAATTGCTGTGTATGTCGTGTTTGGAGGATGATAGTAGATTTTCTTCCACCTCTGCGTGACATTTGCTGCCTAGTTGTACCACGAGATTGGGATTGAATCAATTGATTACTCTCTTCTAGGAAGATTTGCAGCGATTGGTCCGAGGTCGTCGTATGTTTCATGTCCGTGAAAAATCAATCTTCCCGCACCAGGTTTCTTTCCGCCGGTTTGCTGCTGCATGGCGAGAGCGCTCCGCTGTCGGAGTCGTGGTTGCGTTCCTTGTACGCGTTGTCCGGCCTGGTTGAAAAGCACGGGCAGATGGAGGGGGGATTTTTGCCCTCCTTGTACGAGGTGACGGCGTCGACCAAGTCGTCGGAGTGGCGCATTTTCAGCGTCCCGTCGCTGGGGGAAAGCAGCGCCAAGTGGCTCAAGTTCTACCCCAAAAGCACGACCTTCGACCGGCTCTCGTTCCCGTACTACGACGCACTGCTGAAGGGGCACATGTTCCTGCGCGACGCCTGGACGACGCCGGCGCCAAACTCCAGGGGCGACGACGGGGAGTCGAAGACGGTGCCGCAGATATGGAGAAGCCTGTTCGTGCGGGCGATGGCGGCAATGCGGAAGGAGCGCGTGAAAACGGGCGCGAATGGGGAGATGCTGCTCGTGGACCACAAAAACGTCATGCCCTACGACGCGTGCCCGGTACGAAATTTCCGCTCTAGATTTTCGATGCATTTTGTAGTATTTGGATTTTCATTGATGTACGGAGGAAGGGGTATCGAAAGCACATGCACATCAAACATTAATTTCCAGTTTGCGGGTCTGCTCGCGCTCGGCGCTGGGCAGCTCCGCGATTTGGCGGAGGCCGATGAGTGGCTTTCGACTGCGCGGGGCCTCGCCGAGACCTGCCACAACATGTTTCGGTCCTCCTGCTCCGTGTCTGCGACGTTGGACGAAAAGAACCAGGTCACCTTTCAGAAGGCAACCAAGGACGAGTGCGCGAACTACGACGCACCCGCGGAGAGCTGGTACTATCTGTGGGAGGCCACTGGCGACGCACGCTACCGGAACTGGCTCAGGGAGATGGTCGAGAAAAACGACCTTCGAAAGACGCCGAAACTGCTGCGGTTCGTGTACTATGCGTTTCTCCCATCCGGAACCAACGTGCATGACTACGTCAGCCGTGCGGTGCTGAACAAAGCGGGGCAGTGCCTGACGCCGCCGGCACGGAGGGGGTACTACTGTCGATACTCATGGTTTTGTCTTTTCGATCGACTGGAAACTGTTGGGCTCTATGAATTCTTTTTCTCGACCGGGCGGCGCGTTTTGTTCCGCCGCATCAACCCTGTTTTGAAACTCAAAATCGACAGCGGTTCCGGCCGCCTCTTCGCTGGTGCGGATAATGGCGTCTCTGACCAACGGTTGCCGGTGCCGGATTCCGACGGCGTTGACGAGGTGACGCCGCCGATGGCCGCTACCGCGAGCCTCTCGACGGCGGCGGACGGGACGAGCACAAGGACGGCGACGGACGGACCGCCCACTCCGCTGGGCAGCGACAAGGCCGGCAAAGACAAGCCCAAGCTCGAGTACAAGGTTAGCGGATTAATGGTACGCGTCGGGCCCAGCGTGTTCAAAAAACAGCGCCACCGACCGTGGACCAGCTATCCAGTGGAGCCCTCGTTCGCAGAAGGCCGGACGAAGTACTACTGCTATACGCTCCCTTGCTATAATTGTTTGCCTTTGCGTTTTGGATATTACTGATCTACTTCATTCTTGTATTCATGGGTTAGAAGCAGGCTGTGTTGCTTTCGGTAGTATGTAACGCTCTCGAACTCGAGCCTAAGGCTAAGCCCTTAACTTTTTAACATCGACTCTCATTGTCATTCTCACCGCACGCGCACCTGACAGGTTCATGTCGAAGAAGTTCCTTGCGGCGACTAGCACGTTTCTGGATGAGGCGGAGGAATGGAGCCGGAAGAAGTGGGATGTGAACGAAATCATAGATCCCGCCTTCATCGCTTCCCTCCAGAAGGGGGGCGCCGCGCGCAACGGGAACGGCCCGCGGAAGCCGCGTGTGGCCAAGGGTAACGAGAGCAGGCCTCGTGTATCGGGGCGGGCTAATGCCGTCTGATTCTCATAGCAGGCGTCATCAAGAACGCGGAAGGGCGGTGGAAGAAGTATTGGAGACTTTTGAACAATCAAACACTCATAAAAAAGGAGCTTAGGACGACGAACGCGAGCTGCTGACGTCCCGGACATAGGTTGAATTTAACGCGGTTTCTGGAAGTCGGATAGAGGGCTCGCTTTAGGAGATTCTGCCATTCATTTTGCTGCTGTTGTACCACTTGTGCTAAGACACGTAGAATTTAGTTTATCTGCTGGTGCCTGGTGGATCATTCTCACACACGACACGCATCGAGTTGTACTCAACTGTATCATTGATTTCTGGCTGCCGCATTCTACACCTGTAAATTCAATGTTGACCAAACCGTTGACCTGCCTATGATCACATTTCTCAATAGTACTACATTTCATTTATTCGCGATTGCGGCCACTGTGTGCATGTTTCTTCAACTACCAGTAAATTAACACCCCATTCATTGTCATTTTGATCCTGCATTGCCATGAAGATGGACTCCTAAGTTCTTACCCGGCATCGATCTTATCCAAGATACGTAGGGTGGTCTTTGGATAAGCGAGGTCTCTCGAAACAAATACGGGATGTATATTCAGAACAACATCGGGCTGCGACACTTCAAGTGTGTGGCAGAGTAATTCGCTGCTTCAGTATTTTTTTACAGTTCTTCCTGCTGCTGGTCCGCGCACGCCCACCGAGCACTGGCGTTTTGGGCGCAAATACAGTTTATGTTCCGGTGGAGGTTTCCAAATCTTCAGCCAGAAAGATCGACAGAAATCTACACAGCCGATAGCTAGCCGAGTGAGAGAAAGGAGGGCGGTCGTTATCGATGAGTGAATCAGAAGCGGGAATTAAGGGGCACGAAGAAGCAGAACGTTTCGCGCAAGAAATAAAGCAGTGCCAAATCCATCCAAAGCAACGTGTGCTACGTACGTCCATGACGCGGGATTCCTGGTCTTCGCCTTGTTGGCCTCGGCAGATTAGCTGCTAGAGCCACCGTGCGAGCGAAGGCGAACACCCGGTGGATAGCGAGATGAGCGCCGGCGCGGAGGCAGTAAAAACTGCGGGCGGGGATGCGGTAGGCCGCGCAGCCGACGAAGCAGCCGCGCTTAGTGGGGCGGAGGCGAACGCGGCCGAGTGCGTAGAGTTCGAGAACAGTATTGCAAGCCACACTTCTGCGCTCGATCTCCCTCCCACGCGGGACCGACTGCTGCGGAGTAGTTCCTGTTCGTCATCGTCAGCGTCACCGCAACTTCCGACGAAGCCCGACCGCGAGAGCCAGCGAAACATCGTGCTGCTGTTTATTGCCGTCGCCCTGCTGGTGTTCGTTTGGAGGCGCGAACCCCCAGGAGACCGAGGCTCCATCCTCGTTGGCAGTAAACTATTCGCAGGTCGCGATGACGGCTACCCACGGGAGCTCAACCGGTTCAGCCGGAAGAGCTACCGCCACCGACCGCGGCTGGTTCCCGTAATTGAACGCGGCGTGGACGACGAAAACGATGAGGACAGCAACGCCGATCTCGACGACGGGGCGGGCAGTGACGAATCACCGCCGGAAAACGGCGGCACCTCGGAGCGGCAGCCGGAACCCTCCTCAAAAAGGGTGCTTCTTCTGAACGGGCGACTGCGGATGCGCCGTGGGATGCAGCACCGTGCAATACCTAGGACCCAGTCTGAACGAGATCAGTATCAGGGGCCACTCCACCGCGTCCACCACAAAAATTCTGGCAATAGAGGGACGCGAGGTGCAAGTAGGCCGACGAGCGGGAAAGCGGGGTTTGACTACCTGCTGGACATGGATCACAAGCAGCAGAAACAACTCAACAACGAGTACTGGAACATGATGCGGACCGACGATCCCGATGTGATCGATAAGCAAATGCAGAACGCTTGGCGGCACATGCGCGACGAGGACGTCAGGGTTCTAAAACAAACCACGCCGGCGGTCGTAAGCGAGGACGGGGAGGAGTAGGCAGATAGTAGATTTGGTAGCGGTCGTAAAGGGAGATGGAGGCACGGGATGGTGCGGCCCGGTCTGCATGGTGGGGACATTTTGGCGCACGAGTGTAGGACGCGCGAGCACGTCACGTGCGATGGGCGCATTTTCATTTTCTTTTCCATTCAGAACTTGTTCAGAAATAAAGAAACAATGGCCGAGTGCGAAGACCCCATGACCCCATCAAATTGGAAGCCGAATCGTCGCTGCTCCGCGCGCAGTGACGAGTATGGAGGACGCAAGGGTGTTGCGTATTCGTATTTGAATTTCTTGCTTCTGGTCCGCGGCTATCTGGAAAGCACGCTCGCTTGGTCGGCAGGAGGAGATCGGTTTAGAGCTAAGTATCATCTTTTGAGTGAAGAAGTAGTCTGGTGCATGCCGCAAACACAGAGGTCTCTGGAAATGACGTCGTCCGTTTGTTGTGCATGTCTTCTTGGTTTCGCGCAGCAGATGCGCAGTGGTGCGCTCGGCTTTGATGTCTGTGGTTCCTAGTTGTGCGCTTGTGCATCCTGATTCTGATACTTCTCTTCCTCGACGTTCTGCGACTCCTTTTTGCGTTACAATCGCGGGCGTTTCACTGTTTCTTGCTTTGCCCCAAAACGCGAATTCTGGGGAACCCCCACTTTTTCCTGCCTTTGCCTAGGCCACCAAATCAATAGATGGCCGATTGATGATTTCTGATTCTGGTGCTGTAGCGCGTTGAATGCAACTGTAGGCGGGGGCCAGCTTTAGCATCGGACAGTAAAGCCGTCTCCTATAGAAGTTCGTTGTATCCAATAATTGTGGTAAACGAACTCCGACGCGACTCGTCCGAACGCGGCGGCGGAGAGCGGAGAGAAGAAGAATCTGACTCATCGGATCGGATAGGTAGTAATATGAGTAAACCATGAATGGCAGCTGCTGGACCGATCCCGGGAACTGTTTCAGAAATGTCTAGTTCTACCAAGCCCAAGCCCCTCACGGAGGTTGAAGGCGCAAATGGCACCCAGTGGAAAGTCACGAAGAAGCTTGGCTGTACTAACTTGGATGACTGTGAATGTGATGTTTGGTGGTCTTCCTCTTCGTTTTACTTACTTTGAGATAAGTTCTTTTTGCGTTCGCGATAGTGGCAATCGTTGTGCCATTTCAATGAATACTAACACAGCGGGATCATTTGGTGAGGTGTACCTCGCCGTCAACACGGCAGATGGTGTGGAGGTCGCGATTAAGGTCGAGGCACTCAAGGCGGCGCATCCGCAGCTCGCCTACGAGGCGCGACTGCTCTCACTACTGCGAGGCAATCTCGGCGTCTCACATGTCTACTACTCAGGGATGCAGAAAGGGTACTAAGTTTACTTTCTTGTTGCGTTTTGCACGTTTGTTGAGTTCGAGTTTCTCGTCCTGGCTGCCTCTATTTATGTTGTGAAAACTACGAAAGAATGGCGCCGCTGATGGGGCCACCCCCACCTCATCTCGTAGCCAGGGCATAGACACGCTCATAAACACGAAGGTACAATGTCCTGGTCATGGAATGCCTCGGCTATTCTCTCGAGGATCTCGTGGTGATGTGCCACGGAAAGTTCTCACTGAAGACGTGTTTGTTGGTGATGGACCAGTTGCTCTCGCGAATCGAGGACCTCCACGCAGCTGGATTCATACATCGCGACATAAAACCCGAGAACTTCCTGCTCGGGAGGACCGAGAAGCAGGACATCGTGCACGTCATTGATTTTGGCCTATCAAAAAAATACTGCGACGGGAGGACCAACGAGCACATACCCTACAAGGACAACAAAAGCCTCACCGGAACAGCAAGGTACAACTGGTACAAAAGAAACTTGTGCTAGGTGCAGTACTCAGGGAAAATGGTGCGCTTGAAGATGGAGTTGGAGACGCATTTCGGTCTTCCATCTTTATGGCATATTTATGGCTGCACAGGTATGCGTCCATCAACGCGCACCGTGGCGTCGAGCAGAGCAGAAGGGACGACCTCGAGGCAATAGGCCACATGATGTTCTACTTTCTCCGAGGCAACCTGCCATGGCAAGGCCTGCCGGCGAAAACAAAAGACGAAAAGTATTGTGAACAATGGACATGGCAATCAATTGTGACACATGTAGCACAACAAGTAATCTGGTTCTGTCCCCCCGCAGCCGCACCCACATGTCGGTACTAGTGCCAGAAGAAAGATGAAGATGAAGATCTCGTCCTTGGTAAAAATGACCAAGGTACCGCAAGATTAAGGAGAAGAAGATCGAGACGCCAATAGACCAACTGTGCGCCGGCTTCCCAGAGGAATTCGCCACCTACTTGCAGTACGTGCGGTCCCTGCGATTTCAGGTACAGGCAGCTAAGTAGCGAGAATCACGTGCATCTGCTTCTGCATCATGTTTGTTGTGACTGAGCTGGTTTAAAAGAAAAGGAACCACGCACCAGGCATGACGAAAAACCGCAACCAGGACCGACCCGACTACGCGTACCTGCGCGGGCTGTTCCAGGAAAGGTACATCGCCGAGGGCTTCGACAAGGGCGCGAAGGAGTTCGACTGGACCCCAAAGATTAAGGAGAGGATGAACCCATCTGCCCGGGCATTGTTCTGGTCGTGCGGGGGTCTTGTAGTTTCTCTGATGGTCGTTGTTGGCCTCGTATGGCTTGTCTACGGTGTGGCCTGTCTTCTCTCGTATTTCGTTTCGTATTTTGTTCCATGTGTTTGGTCTGTGATAAGGATTCGGTTAGATGCTGCTTCTTTCCGCTGCAGAGCAAGCAGAACAAATCGACGGCCAGGATGCAGCAAGAACGCGGCGCCGCAAAGCAACGGGCGGGAGGCGCCAAGAAGGAGTCCGCGCATTTTCCTGTTTTCCTGTGTTGTCTCTGATACTTGTTTCGTCTTGTATTTTGTCCCCGATATTTCTTGATCGCGACAGAAGCCAACGAAGCGCAGTGGATTTTTTCTTCCTGTAAAAAGATTGCGAAGAGAGAGGCAGCAGAGAGCGGTTCCCGGGATCGCAGCGCGCAGGCCAACTCCACAAACGCCCTGCAGAGCAGAGGTACGCAATTCTCCTAGTACCTTTCTAAATTCATGTTTTAGGAACTATCCGAAGAATCAGAATCACATGAATTATTTAATACCTTTACACCTTTATCTTTTGCGCCATTGCGGAGCGAAAAGGAATCCGTACACGACGTTGAAGTTCTTCTTGATTTTGGTTCGGAATTGTCTTTTCTACTTTGATCCTGGTCCAGAATTCTAATTCCCGACAAATAATGCTACCACAGAAGACGATAAGAAAGCGCAGTTTGCGGCCACGACCGCGCCGCCGCAGCCCAAGAGCCGGATGAAAAAAATCTTCTCGCTCTGCAGCAAGGGCTGAGTGGGGCACCGGTTTTCTCTAAGGATGGATTCCGTGCGGCGCGCTCCAGATAGTTGCCAATCGAATTTCGTTGAAGCATCGACAAACCAAGCATCATGTTGACAGGTAGACAGTGATAGTTGACACTAGACAGTGATAGTTGATACAACCAGGCCAAGAAGACGCTCTGACAGCCTTAGCAATTTATTTTCAGCCAATTCAACTTTTTACTCAGAGATCACGCAAATGAAGGGCGGAAGAAAAACTCCGTCATTTGTTAGGAGGACCAGAAGCCAGCGCGAGGTAGACACCACAGTACAGATCAGCGCCTCTCTCACGCGGCCCAGGGTGAGAACGGGCGTCGCGCATGTGCACCGCCGATCACATTTTTCGGGAATGTTTGCGTTTTTGTATGCAGACAAGCCGGCGGCCTGGCGTGAGCAGCATGCGGATTTTTTTTTTTTTATCTCGGGCAGGGCGCCGACGTTCGCCGGTGAGAGGTGGGCCCTCTGGTTTTTGATAATGCTCATCGCTTTCGCTGTATCTTATTTACGCCTACTTCTCCGGATAGACACATGCATAATTTATTACACGACTGCTTTATCTGAACTTAGCCAAGTTGTGGCGTCGGCGGTGCAAGCGGAGGCATTTTTCCACAAGGATCGCGCCGATCAGAAGATCATTGTCTGCTTTGTTAGCTTGTAGTTTGCAGCATCTAAATGTACCCGAGTCAAGTTGAAGATGACGCATCGAGGTGGGCAACACTAAACTTTAGTTTTGATGGTTCGTTTATTTGTATTTGTTACTCCTGGCGCTCCGTCGGTCACCTCATTTGGGGATCACAGGATCGCGGGGAGGCTGCAAATAAGTAGATTCGAATACCACGACCACATGCTTGCCGCCGAGGCACTGATGTCATCATAAGGAATCTCCGTTCTCCGGACGCCCCGCCGGCGCCGTCCGACGCCTTGAGCTACCCCCCAGTCAATGCAAGACGGCTTTAATTATAGTTGCTGCCCTATCCACTCATTTGCATAGATTTGGCACCGCACCATGACGTTGCAAACCTGTATAATTTCCAATTCGCGTTGTAGTAGTTGTAGACTACGAGGATCAAAAACAACACGCCGCACAGTCATGATGCTCTGCTCCTGCGTTTGAGGGCGCCCTTTTCCCTCATTTGCAGCCGCTTTCTTCGTGTTCTCTAAATTGGAAAAAAGTAAGACCGATCCGGATCCTCATTGGGCATCATGTGATGGAGATGTTGCCACGCCTCGTGACTGATCACTCCTGTTCGGCGTCAGCATTAGTCATCAAGCGTGCCTGCTGAAGATTTCGTGTCTGATTCTGCGGTCGCACTCGCACTTTTCTGGACTACTAGATCAATTCAAAATTTCCGTAGACGCGTATCGCTGCATGTTGGAATAATTATCGCAGCATTTGATAAGGTCTCTTACTTGAACTGAAAATCGAATGGGTATGGATTCATCCACAACTTCTAAGAAAGTAACATTGATTCACTTCTTTACCGCGTCAGCGTCTGCGTTCGTGCGCGCCGTTCTTTCGAGAAGCAGAGTTCAAGTCTCGGCTCTCAGACTACTAAAACTAAACACTACGTAGAACTTACGTTTTAGAGTTCTAGAACAAGAACAAGATCGATTTCGATCCTCCACATAGCCACAACCAGTACCCGAACCATAGGTCCAGAAAATGGATGCAGGCATCGGCTCCGCGAACACGGCGCTGATGCGGGAGCACGCGTATTTGGCCAAGCTGGCGGAGAAGGACCGCGAGATCTTACAGTACAAGGCGATTTCGAACGACATCCAGCAGCGGTTTGAGGACGCGTTTGAGAAAACGAGTTTGCGGTTCGCCATGGTGGACCCAACCGTGAACATGGAGATCCTGCGGCTGCGGCAGAAAATCAAGGCCCAGGACGAGCAGATCGACGGACTGAAAACGGAGCTGCTGGCCACGCAGTTCCGCCCGACGAGGTAGACGTTCTGTTGCGCATCTATGACAATGTTTTTATGAAAAGGTTGTAGTTCTAGTTTGAGCAAGAACAGGTCGATGGTCGTGATCATCTGCTACGCAGATGTTACTCCCGCCTTGCACGACCTGCTCTGACGCGATCTCTGGATAAGTACCTATACGTATACCCTCAGTCATGCGAAAAATCTTAACTACCTGCGGACACAGTGTTTCCGGGCAGAAGTTGATGAAGAAGTGCCGGGTTTTGCTGGAGGAGAACCAGTCGCTGGGCAGGCAGATCAGCGAGGGACCGATCCAGGATCTGCTGGTGGCGCTGGGCCACGAACGGCAGCAGGTGAAACAGCTCTCTGAAAGGTTGAAGAAAGCGGAGAAGAACGAGCAGATTCTGGACGAGGAGAACGAAAAACTGTCGGCACAGGTGGAGTCTTTGACCTTCCAGCTGTCCGCGGCGGGTGGGGAGAGGGAGACCGGAGGATCCTCCGGGAGGGCGGAGAGCGGCGAGCGAGACGGAGCAAAAGACGAACAAGGAAGCACAAAAGAGCGGGGCGAGCGGGGAACGAAGGACCGAAAAGCGAATAAAGAAAGGAAAAGAAGGAAGATGTCAGAAGAAAGGGACCGGTAAAAGCGCGTGGAAGCCGTTTGCCTTTGCTGTGACAGCGACACTTTGTTTTTGGCAGTTACAAGAACAGTTTCTCAACAAGGACGGGACGACAACGACATGATGTTCCGGAAGCGAAAAAATCTGTTGAGGCTCACGTGCTTTCCACCACTGGCACAGCGCTTGGGTGTTCGAATGCAAGACTCGATCAATCATGAATAGGAACACCAGTTCCAAAAATCTTTGGCACCTACTGCTTCCGTAGTCGTGTTTTGGGGCGGCGTGCTTCGCGTGCTGTGTTTTTTTTTTTCGGGTTTTGGTTGACGCAGGGCATTTTTTGTATCATTAAGTTTTCTGATGCCGGTTGGGGGACGGGGTCAGGGGATCATTCATGTCGTCGCATAAAAGGTCGACGATTCTTTGTGTAAGTAGAAGTACTACGCCGGAATACGCTACGAATTACTTTCTGAGCACAGAGCTTGCAGATTGCGGGGCAGCGCCAGAATCGGTCCGTATTTTTCGTCACAATCGCAGCAAATTCATGTGCTAGTACCGATTGCTTCAAGAAGTGGGGTTTTCTTTCCGTTGGCGGGGGAGGTGACTATGACATGAAACCAGAGAAGAACATGGCGGACGGTCCTCCGCGCAACAAGAGGTCGGTGACCTACGCCGACGACTACGATGGCGCGGCTGACAGGAAGAAGGGGCACGCGAAGTCGGCTACCGCAATGTCTTCGCAGTCGAAGAGCCGGGCCGACGAGCAGGAGGTCGACGCGGAAATTTTCGAGGACCAATGTTCGTTGACGCTCACTTCCACCTCGCTGCTCGACGCGGCAGCGAGGAACGCGTTTCTGGAGACCACGCTCGCCCCCGACGAGTCGCCGTTCATAGACCCGACGGTAGAAACCACGACTCTCTCGTCTGCCGCGAACTACGCCGAGGGTCGCGACATGCACGACGACACGGTGAATAGCGCGCACCAGGATTCGTCGCTCGTCGTGCCGACCATCCTTGTGGAGGAGGGAAACCACACGGGCGGGGAGAGCATAATAAGCAACCGACCCATAGAATCAGAAGCGCAGCTGCGGGGCGAAGGTTATGCGGGCGGGGCGCGGCCGCGAGACGGTACGGCCGGGAAGATCGGGAACAACCAGCAGGCGCTGCACCAGCAAACCGTGTCCGCAGCCGCGACGCATCTGCCGGCCGAAGGCGATCGGCTCGAGACGGTTTCTGTGGTGAAGTCGTGGGCTGAGTACTCGTCTGACGACGACCTGCGGAGGCTGCGGGACCCCGTCTGGACGACCGTGAATCTGCTCGACGGCACGCACAACCAGACCGCGCAGACGGGGGGCACGCTGAACGCGACGCTCACCGATGACGGCCGGGAGAACTCCCTGCTCACGATGACGGCCGAAGACACGCTGAGTTCGATGGGGCAGCTTACGAACGCGGACCGGCCGAAAAACGACACCTGCGACAGCAGCTACGCGGTGCGCAGCCCGCCCCGGTCGCCGGTGCTGCAGATACAAAGCGCGTCTACTTTGTCCCGCCCACAGTCCGCGCCGGCGCTGCCAACGGCGATTCGGAACCTGATCGACGCGAACGGGAACCGCAAGCGTGCGCCCCACGTCCAGTACGAGCAGGGCTACCTGAGCAAGCCCCCAACGGCCGAAGCGCAGGCCAGGGGGGAAACGGCAACTTACCACCGAGCGCTGGACACGAATGGAAACCTGCGGGACGTGAAGAAAATGCTGATGAAACAGCAGTCGTCGCATAAGTACGACGCCTTCGTGGAGATGATCACGGAGAGGGAAAAAATGACGCACAAATACTGCAAGAGGGCGGACTTGATGGAGATCCAGTGCTTCTTCAATATGCGCGATTACAAGTCGGAAGGCCCAAACGTGGATCTCGCGGACTACGCGGTAACCTTTTAGTTTGTTAGATTGTTGTGGAGATTTTATGGTAAAACATATGATTTGTGGGCACGACGACGTCGACCGGTGCCATCGGATTATGTTCCGATGTCATCTTCCTTCGCGCTCCCCAACCCACGAACGCACCTCCAGCAACGCTTCAAGCGCGACCGGCCCGGCAGCCTGCAGATGATTTTCGTGTTCTACGCGCGGCTCTATTCCGTCCTGGCCAACATCGAGGAGTACCAGATTAAGCTGGGCCAGTCCGACTACGATTCCGGGACCCAGGCCACGCACTTTTTCCTGCCCTACGACATGGAGAAGCCGTCGCTCACGCTGCGCGAGATCAAGGACTTCTGGCTCGATTTCCGGCTCTGCGACCACGTGAACTGGTACAAGACCACGCAGATCTACCAGTGCGTGAACCCGCGGCCGGACGTGGATTCGCAGAACCGCATCGGGCTGAACCTCGAGGAGTTCATCAAGTTTCTCGTCCTCATCGCGCAGGAGATCTACCGGTTCAAAATCCCCAAGCCCCACAAGCGGGTGCAAACGCTGGTGTCCTTCCTCCAGCTGCACCGGTGGGACACGCTGAAGTCGCACCTGCGGGACTGCTTCCGGGACCACCACCTGCAGAAGTACGACGAGCTCACGGATTTCGCTGTCGTCGCGAAGAGGCTGTGGCTGCTCACCAAGGCGGATAAGCGCTGTCCGCGGTTCGAGGATGCGGACTTCTTCGACGAGCAGAACGGGTGCGACGTGAAGCGCTTCGGCCTGCACAAGTACATCTGGCTGAACGTCGAAAAGGAGTGGGTGAAGTTCGCGGAGCCGAGCCGCAGGTTCGACTACAGCGGGCAGACACACACGGCGTTCCTCGACTGCGGAGTGATCGAGCTGGGCGAGATCAAGCATTTCAAGGTTAAGGTGAAGAACGTTACAAACCACATGGCGAGTTTCAAGATGGAGCCGGACTACCGGCTGTGCCCGACCTTCGTGAGCGTCACGTACCAGTGCCCGAAAGGCGGAGTGGCGCAGGGGGGCTTCGTGGAGGGAATCGTGAAAGTGCAGCCGGACTACGTGAACGAAAGCGTGGGGAGCCTCGTGGTCTGGCAAAAGTCGCATGCGGGAGAGTAATGGATCTCTTATTCGCATTTTAGTTTATTTTCGCATTTTGATAACAATCAATATCAAATCGAAATCTTGACGCAGTAGCATTTGCGCTGCCATTTGAGTTTTTTTCTAATATGCGGTTTTTCTGAATCAGAATCTGATTCATTGATTGTCAGGTTCCGCGAGGCCCGCATTCCTTTGTACGTGAAATCCGTGGAGATGGAGATGTGGCGCGAGGGGGATCCGTACCCTTCGAAGAACTACGCCCACCTCGGGACCGAAATTCCCCAGGACAATCTTCGCGTGAATCGGCTCCCCGCTTTCGTCCCTCCGCAGTACCAGCGAGCGGACGCGAACAACGTCGCCATGCGCCGCGAGATCAAATTTTCGCTGAACAAAAAAATCTGCCGCAACGCGGAAGTGATGCCGGTGGACGCAAAGAAGCCCGACAAGAAGGTGTACAGCAAGAAGAAAACCGCCACGGTTGGCAACCGGCCGCAGAACCGCGCGTCGGTCACGATGGGAAACGCAGGGCCGGGAGGGGACGAGTTCCGGAGACAGCTCGAGATGACGACGTTCTCGATTACGGATCTGCACGACCCGCGAACGTTTGGCGGGAGGCAGCATCCGACGCTGGATGAGACTGCGGAGGGCGAGGTGGACACCGGCCGGCGACGCGGCGCGGGGGCGGCGGGCAGGAGCGGGCTGGGCGTGCCAGCGACAGGAAGCCGGCCCACTTCGGCGGCGAGTGGCGCTAGTCGGGGAACGGTGCAGAGGGGGCAGATGAGCAGGACCACCATGCAAGGGTCGGCGTCAGCTGCGAATCTTCGGAAGCGGCCCCTGACGGCGGGCAGCGCGACGTCCTCGTCGGGGCGGCACCCCCAGCCTCAGAAGTCCCAGCCTCTGCTCGACCAAAATGCGGGCAAGCCGGTGTCGTCGAGCACGCGCCGGGGCCCCTTGTTCGGCCACGCCTTCGACATCCCGATCCGGCACGCGGAGGCTGAAGGCGAGGACCCCAGCCCCAAGGACCCGACCCCGCCCTCGCGAATCAACGCGTGGAGCAGTGTGCCGCTGCTGCGGCTTACGTCCTTAGACGCTCTGCAGAGGGAGCGCGTCTTGAAGCAGCGGCGCAATGACAGCGTCGTGTCGCGAAGCAGGTTGCGGCAGCGGTACGAGCAGCAACAATTGAAAGGAGGTGGAGGTGGTGGGTCCTCGCTGCAGACGAATAAGTCGCGAGCCGACCGGGCCGAGTTCGCGTGGAAGGGCGACGTTGACCACCAGGAGATGCAGTTGGAAAAGCTGTTGAATACCGAACCGAAGAAGATGTTGTACTACCCAGAGGCCGGAAAAGAAGTGAACCTGTGGATTCAGCAGCACGGAATGTCGACGACGTCCGCGAACAGCAGCGAGGAACAAGACATGCGGCTCGGCGGGTCGTCGCGGAGGAGTGTGGTGCAGTCTGCCCTGAACAAGGGCAACAGTGCGGCCGTTGCGGTCGGGGGCGGGGCTGCGAAAAGTAGTACGAGCGCAGCAGCAGTGAAGCCACCGCACGCATTCTACCCAGAGCCTGACGAAAAAGAAATCGCAGCAGAAAAACCTGCGGCAGTAGCAGCAGCGACACAGCCGAAGAAAGCGGACTATATGGAGCGAAAACGGCTCGTGTTGGGGGACGCAAGCGTAGCAACACCTGATGACTACACCCGCTCCTTCGACGCGAATCCGGAACAGGTCTTCATCTGCGAGGGTAAAAGCGTTCGGTTCGGGTTTTGATGTAGTCCGTGGGTCCATACCCTGCAGCGAAGTCAGTGTAGGTTTTCTCGGGGTTTTTACAGCATCCAAATTCATTCACAGACATAGGGCGACACTCAATATCTAAATCTGTATCTCTTTTGGTCTGCGGTTTGCTTTTTCATCTTTTTTCGCACAACGATTTTCGCAGTCTGTCACAAAGAATCTTTTTCATCATTTTGGCGACATTGGCAACTGCCACGGCAGCATTGTGAAATAGAGACTCTTTTTCCCATCCGAAAGTACAAGTAGGTTTTTTCACATAGTTCGAGCATGAGCATGCACGTGTTAACCTCCACATCTGCAATGTATACTAGAACTTGGAATGTAATCGCAATTGCATATGGCACTCGTTATCCGAAGTTGCTCTCGAAGCAAGGAGGTCAGGTCAGTCCTCCGACCAGGCGGTCACGATGCGCCTGTGTCGCTTACGAATTCACAGCACGACTGTTGCTCTCGTGCTCTATTTCTTCATTACCGGCAAAAATAGAGGGATCCTGACGGGGGGACGCAAACAGCAGCAAAACGCCAACTGCCGGGAGCGAGTTGAGATGTCATGAGAATCGCACCAGAAGCGGAGCCAGCAAGTTTCCCCTCATAAAGTAGGTAAAAGTTGTACGTCCAAATTGGCTCCATCGTGCCCTAAAAAGTAGAGCAACCACCCTAACCCTTACGGCCAAAGAGCCTGGGCGCAGGGCCATGGCGCAGGAGCTGTTTACGTGGGGTTCCGGGGCCTACGGGCGTCTCGGTCTCGGCTCTCTGGACGACCACGCAACGCCTCAGCGGCTTGGCGGCATCTGCAACGGACGCGACTTTCACTCCGTCTCGTGCTCCTGGTATCACTCCGCCTGCACCACCACCACGGGCGATTTGCTTATGTTCGGGAGTAACGTTACCGGCTGCTTGGGCTTCGATCAGGAGGAAGTCTTCACCGATTCCAGCGAGGACGAGTCCGACAACTCAAGCGGGGCCGAAGATTCCACGGCGGCCCGCCCCGACTTCGACGCAAACGGGGACCTCCTGGACAGGAATGATCCCGACTACGCGGAGGTGGAGGAACGCACGAGGCGGCGCGCCAGGCGGGAGAAGCGGGGCACCTTTCGCGCGAACAAGGCGCTGCAGCGGGGCAGCGAAACGTACGTGCCGAAGGTGCTGAAGATTCCGAAATCGAAAGTGCAAATCGTGCAAGTGTCGTGCGGCGGCGACATGATCGGCGCGCACACACTGGCGCTGACGAGGCACGGGCGTCTCTACGCCTGGGGCTACGGACCGGCGACGGGAACGGGGGTCTCGCAGACGGTAACTCGACCGACGCTGGTGAAGCAATACTACGGTTTTGCGTCGAGCACGCCGAAGTACCACGACCTTGCGGCCAGCAACGGCGTCGATGAGATCCAGCGCGGGTGGGGCATGTTTTCGCGCAAGGGCAAGTGGCTGACGAAGGCACTCTCCTCCGGCGGCGCGCGCGCCGGTTTGCAGATTTTGGCCCCGCGGATCGTGAAGGTGTGTGCCGGCGGGAGTTTTTCCGTCGCGCTCTCCTACGACGGGCAGGTGTTCACGTGGGGGCTTTCCGCGGGCGGCCGGCTCGGCTTCCGCACGCGGTTTCGCGCGCAGCTGCGGCCGCGGCGGCTGGAGGCGGTGAGCTTGCTGTTGAAGCAGGGCATGGAGCCGTCGGATGGGCAGTACGCGCGGATTACGGACATTGCGGCCGGGGGCGCCTTCGGCTTGCTGCTCGCCGGCCAAGGCGGTGGGACGGCGAGCGGCGCGCGCGTTTTTGCCTTCGGCGAGAACTCCAAGGGGCAGCTGGGCGTGGGGCACTTGATGGACTGCTACGAGCCGACGCTGGTGTTCCACTCCCCGACCAAGTCTTTGCTACTGTCCCAGATCTGCGCCGGGGACGCGCACGCACTCGCTCTGGACGTGAACGGCACGGTGTACAGCTGGGGCGCCTTGGGCGGACCGGCGACGGGCCACGGCTTCCCGAATCCGAACGCCCTGCTCGGCGGAGTCAACGCGGCGTACAGCCGGCGGAAGCTGGACCTGAAGCAGTACGCGGCGTACCTCGCGGAAGTGGAGGAAGAAGGAGGGACAGCGGTAGGAAGAATGTGTTGTATGAGTTGTGTCACGTGTACTTTTGCAAAGGTGAGGGGCTATATCAAAGTAAATGTTTTTCGCAGTCGCAGTTTACGACAGAAGCAAGCTCGCTGTTCTATCTTGGTCCATTTGAAGATCCGTGATCGCTCACCACCAGGCCGCGAGCGGGACGTTTTCATCGTCGTCCTCCAGTGCGCAGGTTCCGGTTGTCGACCAGCTAAAGACGGAAGAAAAGTTCGGCAATCTCGACGGAATCGACAACTTCGGGCAGATGGTGTCGCTCTCGGTCCAGTTCCGGCTTCGATCGGTTCCCTTCTGGTGGACCAGGCCGCGCGGAATCCCGCATCTGAAGAACGTGGTGAAAATTGAGGCGGGCTTCAGCCACAGCATGGCGCTGACGAAGGAGGGCTTGCTGTACCAGTGGGGCGCACCGCAGGGGGCAAACGCCTTCGCGGACGCGGAATTCAGCTTCACCAAGCTGCTGCGCCGAAAGTTGCAGAAGCAGGACGGAAAGTTGTTTGGCTACGAGTGGCTGGAAGAGCAACTCGCGCGCTCCGAGGAGCTGTCGTCGATCGGCGGAAAGGGGAGAACCTCTCCGCGCGGCGGGGGCGTGATCGATGAGCGCCAGCTAACGACAGCGACTGCGAGCACGGTGACGGGGAGCTCGTCGAGCAGCACTTCGATGGAAAAAGCGCTCACGGCGAACTATGCCTCGGAAACGGCCGAGGGCAGCGGAAGTACAAGTAGCAGTAGCAAACAGAATGCGAGTGCCAGCGGAGCGGCGTCATCCTCCTCGAGCACGTCTTTCATGCGGCCGGACCGCATCCGGGCCGCCCGCATATCGGCCGACCCCGAGCGGCGCGCGGAGCTACACTGGGTGCCGCGGTTAGTGTCCGGGACGCCGCACTGTCCGCTTCTGAGTTGCGAGAATGCGTGCGCAGGCGGCTGGCACTCGATGGGCGTGGCGCGCTACGAAACGCAGTTTTTGCGGAAATTGGCGGACGGAAAACTGACAGAGTTCTGCGACGGGTTTCTGCGGTGTCGCGGGACGAACATCCCGGTTTGCGCGGCCGTTTTGAAAGCCAGGCTAGGCACGCGGCAGGCCGGTCGCGGTGCCTGGGAGTGGGTCGCCAGTCAAATTCTTCCAAAAGCGGAATTAGCGGAGGAGGAAACTTTGTGCGACATGCTGCTGCAGAGCGGCCGCCGCAACTACGACGCAGCGGGCTCGTCTGCGGCGGACGGTGGTTTGTCGAAAGCGGTCTCCGCAGTGTCTTCCAAGCGTTCGTTGAGCCCGAACACGGCATCTACCGCAGCCCCAAACGCGAAAGTCGAGGCGGTCGAGCACTTCAGCCTGGATTCGCCGAAAAGCGCAACTGGGCCGCCCCACGACGTGTTGTTCACGTCATCCGAAGAGGAGGAGAGCGAGGGAGAAAGCGCCACCGCGAGAGCGCGCCAGCAACAGAAGGCCGCGCGAAGCCAGCGAACAGGGGCCGCGGCGAAAAATCTTAATTTTGCAGCCGGTATTGCGCGGCGAAACGTGCCCGCGGTACCGAACATATCGGCGCTCTCCGCGGCAGCGGTCACGGTGTTTTTGCACTTCCTCTACCTTGATTGTCTCGAGTTCGAGCTGATCGATGATGACGACGATGCCTACGTGGCGGAGGAAGCCTCGGGACCGGACGGGACGCGGGCACAGGGAAAGCTGCTCGTGCTGTCGGAATTGAACCAGTTGAAAGACCTCGCAAACCGGCTGGGGCTGGATCGACTCGCGAATTTGGTGGACCAGTTTCAGCTCTCCAGCAGCACCAGCGACAACAAAAATGCCAGGTCGGAGCTGCCGCCCCTGCACGTCGCGCCAAGCGACCTACACGCATCGTTGCGACGGCTTTTCGTGCAGACCTTCGATCGATCAAAGGTATAGGTAGCTCTACGAGCATGAACTAGAACCTGCTACAGCTAGAAGTGCGTCTGAATCGGAAACTGAAGCTGAGACAACCCAAAGTACCAATAAACTGAGACTGAACAAAAGCTCCTGCACGACAACTGTTGGACCCAGATCCATGAGTTCCTGACTCACCACCGGCTGATGCTGCAGCACGGTGACGCAACGCCGCGGGCTACGACCGCCGTGCTGTCCCAGCAAATAGCCACAGGAGACGACACCACGAACACCGGTTTGAACTGTTTGATTCAGTGCGGTCCGTTGAAGTTTTGCCCAGAGCGCTACCGGGAGAAGATCTTCGTAGAAGGCGGAGAACGGGATTTGATAATCGCAGCGCACGCTGCGGTCCTGGTCGGCGAGTGTGAAGGCTGCAATTTGGTGGAGCGCAGTTTGGACGGGGAGAAGATACGCTCGCCAGTGCATCGCGCGGTGCTTGGCGAAGAGGACGGCGAGGACGATGAAGGAAGGTAGTATACGTACTGTTGATCTCATGCACGCATCAATAACTAACAGTATACAGGTACAGCAGGCTGCCATTTGATGACCATGACGGAATTCTATAGGTACTACCTTCTCGACCTGAGCGACTTCCCCCTCGACGTGGTTTTTGCTGGCTTGAGCTTCATTTACACCCAAGAGTTTGCCGACGTCGCGATGCCGTTTCTGCGGCCGCCGGTTTATAGCGACGAAAACCGGGTGCTGGAGCAGTTTTTCTACAGCAGCGAAGAGCTCTGGAAAAGCCTCGAACTCGTGTCCGCGCAGTTCGAAAACGCCGACAAGGTACGTAGCATTACTTTTGCTGAGCAGGATCGATTGAACAGCTAGAGGGAACGCTTTGTGGCTTTTCTTTTTGTCATGGATTTGGATCCAGTTCATCTCTGCCCTCAACTGCAGGAAACTTCCGAGGAGAGTGCGGTTCCCGATGAGGGCACCGACGACGCACTGGAGCAGCTCGACACGTATCGCCAAAAGTTTCTCTGGTCGCCGAAGCGTCGCGTGGAGTGGTACATGGATCTCTTCCTGCTGGCCGACAAACTGCAGGCGACGCACCTCCGCCGCTACGTCGAGGACGCGCTGGTCGGTCACCTTTCCGACCACAATTGGGCGGATCTCTGGGTCTTCGCGGACGAGAAGGAGGCGCTCGCCCTTCGGGACGCGGCACTGCAGTTCGGCCTGCGGCAGATCGCGCCGTTCGCATTTTTGCGGTTCTTTGGCAAGAATATGCAGCGCAACAGCATGTTCGTAGAGGACGCCGCTTCGGGACGCAAGCGAAGTACTACTCCCGCCGGAAAGGAAGACGGCAGCACGACCGCCAGCGACGGCGCGTCGTCTTCCTCGAAATCTCCGAGCGGCGCGAGCTCGCCGAAGACCGCAAACAGCCCGCTGAAGCGCAGTGGGTCCAGCGCGAGTAACAGCCCCGGTTCCGGCCGGAAGGGGGATGTGGCAG
>RXOD01004272.1:0-24911 GCA_005223375.1 Amoebophrya sp. AT5.2
TCGCTGGTGAAGTACACCGGCTACCTGTTCGTGCGGAAGATGGGCGAGACCAACGTTCTTGGGGAGCAAGACGCCCGGGGCAAGCCGAAGAAGGAGCTGCTCTGGAACCTGGCGAAGGAGGCGTGGGCGGGGGCGCCGGTCAGCCTACCCGAGCTGTGGAACGAACCAGCGACAGTGTACACGGGAGGCAATTTCGAGATTGACGTGCAAGAAAGAAATGCAAAAGGAAACCTCTTCAGGAAGAAGGGGGAAGCAAAGTACTTTTTTGGCAAGGACCACATCCCGACGGCGCTGCACGCACCGCCGGGAAGCTCGATGGAGCGAGTGCTGGCAATGGCAATGGACGCCGGGCACAAGGAGTTTTCAAATCAGTGGCAACCACGTCCACGTGCTCGTGCGGAAACGGAAGCAGCTCACCTCCAGAGCTAAGCTACTCGGTCGAAAAGGACAAAAATTGATGATTTGATGGATCATATTCATACATTCATAGTTCAACACAGATTGATACCATACCGGTCAACAGAGAATTTGAACCCAGGCGCAAGATGAACTACTATACGTTCAAATAAACCTTACATTTTGCATATTATTGATTTTGATAATTGAATTTGAAGAACTCAGACTCACCGCGGACGACTAAACTACATCATGATACGGACGACGAGTTACGAATACAGTTATGAACGACCCCTGAGAAGTGGGTGACGATATCGTTGGTGAATATGTCAGCTGATGAACAAGAGGTACTAGAGGATAAGAGCCAGTGCCAGAGGGCAGCAGATAGAGATACTAGATTGCGGCTGAAAGGTGCACTACATGCAGTCTGCCACAGAACACGTCGTGCAGACCAACGAACTATGTTCTTTTACCGTTACGGTTACCCGAGCCTCTTCTCGGTGTCGCTCGTTTCATTCGCACTACTTTCTGATCATGTGAGAGACTACAACATGGTTTTGCTTGTACGAACGTAGTTGTACACGGTCACCGTCACGAGCAAGGCTCCGCGAGGACTGCTACGCCGCGCCGTCAAATAAAAAAAGCAGCTCTTACTCTTAGAAAGTCCTTTCACCCACCGCACGACCATCTTCGATCAGCCATCGGATCATGAAGGGTCTTCCTCCCGTGCGCTTTGTGACGAGCACGGAGCTGCTCGGCAGCACCAGCAGGCATCAGAGCAGCGCACCGAACGGGAGCAAAGCAGGGACAGCTGCGACTAAAGCGAACAATAAGTTCGCCAGGGAGGCGGTTGATTTCGTTTCGATTCCCGACTGGGGCAATCCAGGGGATCTAGAGGCTGCCATCTGGTTTGGTCCCGTGGAGGGGCACGCGCGGAGTATCAGCGTTCTCGTTCCCACAGACGCGTGGTCAGATGAACGCGATAGTTCTCGCACTTTATTTTCGGGGTCGACGATTTCCAGCGGCAGTTCTGCCGATACTAGTACCTCTTTTCTGCGAAACGTGATTAGTGGGATCGACACGAAACTGCGGAAGCTGGGCGAGCGGCATCCAGGATTTGTCGCGACAACATCGACGAGTGCCCCTAGTACAGCTTCCAGACCGGCGTCGGGGTCGCCCGCCAACGAAGTTTGCGTGTCATGCGTTCAATTGGAACAAGAGGACTCGCGTGGTGTCGGACAGTTCGGCATATGCGATTTACTTCAGGCCGCAGCAGCATCGGCAGTTCATCACTCAAAAAACAGAGAAGTAAAACGAGAAGGAGACGTCACAGGAGCTCTTGTAAAAACGTCAGGTGGAGCTCCTGTGACGTTGCAGCCACCGTCATCTTCCGGTGGCGCTGGCATCCTACTAGAGAGGCGCGTTTCCTTCGCAGCAGGCCCCGCAAGCACAAGCAAAAGAAGCATCGTGCAGAAATCCGACGTCGCAGCAGCTTGCTGCCCCCATTTCTTGAGCTACACCTCCGTCGAGAACGAACTATTGCCGCTGCTTGCCGCCGCACGCGGCGCGCGATGGCGCTCCTGTCTCTCTCCGACGGACGAGAAAGGAGACGAGCCTTTCGTCGTGACGTGGAAACTGCGTCAGGTCCAAAGCCCACCTCTAAAACAAGAGCGGGACGACCACAACTCCTTCGTGGTGCAGCTTGTTTTCGTTGATCTGCAGAGTATGCTGCGGAAGCTGCTTTTCGTGCTGGGACGATGCAACCCGTCTCCAACTACTACATCGCAGGATGCTTCAGCTTCGCCTTCGGGAGGGGGCCCGGTTGGAGCACTGTTTCGCATGCCTGACAGGCTTTCGCCAGCGACCAACCTGGTAGTGTCGCATTTGTTGACGTTCCGGTGCACGGTGTTGCTCCCGGGCAGGGGCGAGCGCGACGACTTCGTCGAGATGTTCGCGGATGCGGTCCAGCGATTACGAACCAGCTGTGGGCTCTTGGGTCTGGGTGTGGAACTGGAGCCGAAAAAAGAGCCGGAGCTGCAAGATGGAGTGAGAAAACCGAAAGCCGCCGCGGCCGTGGAGGCGGAGAGACAACAGAATGCACAAATTGTAGCTGTTGCCGAGTACATAGCGGCGACAGCGAAAAAGGTGACATCCTGTTGGTCGCTGCCGCCTGCGTCCTCGGGTATTAGCATTCTTGCAGCGTCGAACTTCCTGGCATCTTCGTCAGCGAACGCGAAGCCAGCGCCACCTGTCCTTGGGCTTATCGGACGCCACCTCTGCACCTTTCTCGATGGTGCGTTCTTTTACTCATTCGCAGCACCTTTTGGAAAGAACATGGACAGTCTTCGTATTTTCGCTCAGCCGGAGGCGGAGCCGGAGGCCGAACAATTTCAGATGAAGTCGTGGTCGGAAAACGCAATGATCGTGATTCGGTACTACACCGTCGAGTCGGCTGCGGTCTCAGCTGGCGACGGGCCGCAAGAAAAAAACCCGGCGGTAGCTGCGCCGCCGAGCTGCCGCGCGCCAGTTCTAAATGGAGAAGAGAGCATCAACATGGACGAGAACGACCCCGGCGTACTAGTGGAGCTCTGCCGTTTCAGCACCGCTCGCGCTCAGAAGACCGGCGGAGTAGATGATGCGGCACTTCTTGTCCAGCTAGTGGTCACGAAGAGCAATCCAGCGACAAGAATTCGTGTCAACGGGGTCGACCTGCGCCAGGAAACTTGCGCGATGGCGCCTGGCGACCTCTTGCTGATCGGTGACTTTGGGCCAGTGTTTGAAGTGGTGGCTTTGGATGCCCTCTCGCCCCCCGCCCCCTCCAACACCGATTCGCCAGGCAAGCGGGGCACAAGTAGCGCAGAAGCGCCGACAGGAGGATCATCGGCCGCAAACACCAGTACGCCCATTGCGGCAGCCGAGGCTGCGCAGCAGGGGAGCGGAAAGCGCGTTTCGTTTTCAGACCCCTACTACGCGAGCCCCTTCTTCAATGACACATCGCCTACTGCGAGCTTCAAGAAGACGCGAGATTTGAGCCCTGCTGCACCGACGCACCAGAACGACGACTTCAACAAAACAAGCCACAAAGTCCAAATTCCCCGCTTGCTTGTGTCTCGGTCTGAGAGGCAGAAAGTGCTCTCCGCTGCGTTCGGGCTCGGAAACGATTCCCTCGCCTCGGAGGCGAATTTCCTTCTCCAGACTCTAGCGAGAAGATCCTTGGACACCAGCAACCTGCAATACATCACGCATCGCACCACGGTATCGAGTTATGCATTGTCTGGGAGCGGTGGAGCCGCGAGTTCCGCTGGGAATCCGAATTCGTCAACCACACAACAAGCGGTGGTCACATACTCACTGCAACACCGAAATTCTCGAGCAAGCCCGTCTTTTTATGTCGACGAGCAATACATGCGCGGGCAGGTGCTGCCGAATCTGCGGACGCTGTACAAGACGAGAGCGGAGGACCTTCCTGAATTTTTGCAGCAGGAGCCGTGGCGGGATCCGCGCCGCTTCGCCTGGGCGGGTAGCGACGTGGAGAGCTTCCTCGCGGGATGCTTGACGTTGAGCCCACCTGATGGTGGTCTCACTGGAGGTCCACCGGTAGTTGGCCCACCCACGACCCCCAGCGCAAGCTGTTTCCAGCAAGGGCAGGGCTTTGCGCGGGACAGAAACATCGTCGGGGAAGCGCTATCACCAAATCGAAAAAAAGCGGGAAGCACTGGCTCCGCGCGGGTGGATCGAGGCGGTCATGCTGGCCAGGAAAACGCGAAGCCAGGATCAGTGCCGTCGCATCAAGCGGTGAATTTTGCATCGCTTCAAGCTGAGATAAGCGACCGCGCCAATAACCAAAAGAACTTCAAGGGCGCGTTAGATCTCCAACTCGAACAGATCGCCAAAATGAAGGATAAACTGCACCATGTGCGTCACCCCCAACCCCTTCCGAAAAAGTGAAACAAAAAGCTGATGAAAACAAAAAGAAACTGGTCCCATGGATTCATGCAGTTCATTGCAGTTGGTCGTTCTTGATCCTCGTCCTCGCCATGATCTGCAGCGTGGATGCTCTTGTGGTCCACCAGATCTTGGCCTACTCATCAATCTCTTTCTCCACGCAGACACCGTCAGGCGGATCAAACTCATATCTGGCAGGTTTCTGGAGCAGAATTCATTTATACTGTTTTCCTGGCAAACGGATACGGAAATGGTTTAGCACATTGATTAGTTTTCTTCAATCGATGCACTAGTTCAAACCTGGTACTACATGACATTTGTAGTCCTTCTCGCCAGCTGCTAAATGATCTTCATCCTCATCCTCATGCCCTCTTTTTAATATATCCTTCCAGGAACAGCAAGAGGAATCCGAATCCTCATTCACTGCATTTAAACCTAACTACGCCAATGCAGTGATAGCTTAAGCAGATTCTTGACGGACTTATTTAAGTCTAGCTCTAGCTCTAACAAACATTCAAACTCATAGGTCAAGGTCTACGTCTGGGTGGCGCTTCTTCGCGCTAGATTCTTTTTCATCTCGTTGTCGACGTAGACCGCTCTTTTCACTGTCCTTACTTTCATCTGGTGCAAGAACTACGTACAGCAGCTTTATCGACACGGGCGGCGCGCACTAGGTTCATTTCGTTCACCTCCGGCAGCGTGCACTTGTAGCACCACTAGCAAAACAACCAAAGAAATAACGAAACATGGGCTCCTCAACCCGACGAGAAAGACCGACTTGGAGGTGGTCGGCCTGGAGGCGACCCAGTCCCTGGCTGTATTCGCTTCTTCTTGGTGGTGCTGGCCCTGGCCCACAGAGCCTGGGATACGTTGAAGCAGTCGTCGTCTCCTCGGCCCCTGCATCGGCATCTGCGGATGGTGCCACCAGAAACGGGACTGTCTCTGTCCCCTCGCCCACGCCGGCTCAGGAGCAAGAGGAAACCGTCCTTCATTCCAGGTGCCGGAAGGTGGAGCAGCGGAAGGTGGCTCCCACGTCAACCGCGTGGCAGCCGTCGCTGCGGGCTCTCACGAGGACGGAGAAGGATATCCTGGAGTGCTGCCAGGGTACTGCTGCAGTAGCAGATGCACGTGCAGCTGCAGCTGGTCCCTCTTGCGCGGGGGAACAGTCAGAGAAGATCCTCCGGAAAAGAAGGACCTCCACCGCGCCGTGTCGTCTCTCCGGTTGCGCACCTACTGTTCCTGCTGCTGCCAGCAGCAGTAAGGCGTCGTGGCCCGCGCAGGAAGCATCACACAAGCCGAGCTGCTGGGAACCGCGTCGGCCTGATGAAGACATTGCGAAGGAGGACGTCGTGCAGCGTGGTGGATCACGACGAGAACGACCCGCTGCCGTTGCCGCAATACGGAAACTAGAAGAAAGCGCAGAACCGCAGCCCACAGCAAAACCACGCCGGATCTGGAGAAGCGGAAAGGCCACGTCGGTGCTAAATGCCGTAAGTGCCTCCGACGATCACGATGCTGTCGCAGCGGCAACAGCAGGCGTCCTTGACGAGTCATCAATTTCTGCGTCCTCTGCAGCCAGGCCAAGCCACGAAGAGGAAATTGCGAGCCTTCCATCGAAGGAGGCCTCGTCCGAGGATTCCGCAACCACACGCCAGCCTCTGCTGCAGGACGAAGGCGAGCAGCTCGTGGAAGAAGAACAAGAAGTCGCGGCGCGACATGACGAGCGTATTAGCTTTCGTGCTCCACCTGCTGCTTCTTCATCGCCGCCGAGCAGCGACTTCAAGCCTGAGGCAAAACCATCGTCTTCAGAATCGACAGCTTCGATGAGGATTGCCGTCAAGGCGAAGGTGAAGCCGAAGCCGAAAAAAGCCCCCGCATCGACTGACGATGTTGCTGCAGCAGCAACCTCTACGTTGACGAGAATCTCAGCAAAAACGACCAGGAAGGATTCGTGCAGAGCTGCTTCAGCAGCCCCCGTCCGCTCGGAAGCCGTACCTCTATGTCCACCCGGACCCGACCTCCGCTGGTCCAGGCACAGAGCGGGCTCCATGGACATGAGGAGAGTGCGTATACTGCAGCGCCCAGCAGCGGAGCGGCCAGAAGCGAAACGTCAGGTGATCGTCAAATCGGATACTGCGCCGGTTGGAGGTCATGGATCCACGTCGCCGGACCCGGACGATACAGCGCTCTTGCTCGGACCGATGAGTGCAGGAGCAGCAGCACGCAGCGGGATCGATTCGCAACCGGTGTTGCACGACTCACATCCATACCCACGGTGCAGCGCAAGAACATCAAGAAGCGCCGGAAGCGCACTTCCCGCCGGGAGTGGTGAAGATCCTGCTACCAATCCGGCTGAGCACAATGCTCGACATTCTGTCGAACGCCACCCTCCGGCTTGCTCCACAACGGCAACTGCCTACTACAATCGCCCTGGTGCTGGTTCTTCATCTGCAGTGGCGCCATCTTCTCCTGCACCTGGGTGCACTGACACCGATGGCGGTCGAGGTGCTGCGCCACCAGCACATCTTCCACAACCATTGTGTATGTTCGAGGAGCGTTCCACTTCGGCTCCCAGTGACGGCCAGGCCACATCGGCTGACGTGTCCAATGGGTGGGAAGCGCAAGGAGGGTTTGTCTATGCCGCTCGACCCCCGCCCCCGCCCGGACTGGAGCCCGTCGATTGGAACAACCAAGGCGGGGCTTCTGGCATGCTCAGCGAAGAGGTGGCGATGGGTAGTTGGGACTGGCAAAAGAGAATCATACCCCTTCCTAACGCGTGGGCTTCACCCTCAGGCCCGCTTGCACAACCAGGCGCGCAAGCGTTCGTCCCCCTGGGGCAAGCGGGTTCCAACAGCGGAAACCCTACCGCCGCAAACGCGGTCGATATCATGAGGAATGGTATGCGAAACGAAGACGTGCCGCAAGACCAAGAACTCGTTCCACGACTACATCCTCCAGGAGTACTTGCAGCAGACCATGATCTTTATAATCCTCGCTACGTCGTCGTCGAGTCGCCGGAGCCAACACTTCGCTCATCTGGATCTGCTGCTGCACCGTTCGGGGCTGCCCGAGTGCCCTACGTCCTCGCACCAGATCAAGCGCATCTGCAACTTGCGTACGGCGCTTGCAGCTTCGATTTATCGCAACACCAGCATCAGCAGCAACACGGCGGGGCCGCGGACGACTTCTCTTATGCGCAATCGCTAGCGTCTGAGCCCCGCTACGTGCTATCTCAACATGTGGAGCACGACGGCAGCGCGCGGCCTTCGACGTCTGGGAATGCGACTGCTGCGTTCTCTAGCCACGTTTCTCCGGCGACCGTTGGCGAACGGTTTCAGATACCAGCATCGCACGCACACTATCTGCGTCACGAAGCTTCAGGTGGTGGAACGATTGCTATGCAAGAATCTCGCTGCTCGGACTCGCGGACCGATACTGCTTCTGGGGCTGCCGACCACGACTTGTCTCTGTTCTACAAGTCGCCCCGAGAGGCTTTGGCGGAGAGCGATTTCTCTGGTAGAGAACGGCAGCCAAACCCAAAGGAGACCGCTGCCGCGGCTGCGCAAATGCCATTCTTGGCGTTTCCGCTCGAAAATACCGTGCAGCCGCAGCGGCTCTCCGAACAATCGACGCCGACCATGGCCCTCCAGCGGCACCGCGACGGGGACAGCAGCAGCGACGCCCCGCCCGCCTCCCGAGCTGCAGGACCTCCGCGCCTGCTGCGCCGGAACAAAAAGCTGTCACGGCCGCCGCCGCCGCCCGCACTCGAGACTCTGACTCCCTCTACCGAGGGCAAGGAGGTGGAAGTAGTGGTAGATCATTTGGATCCCGCCCCGTGCTCGCGCGCGCCCTCGCCAGCACTGCAGCAGCTTGTGGAGACCCCCGGGGGCGCGTCGTCGTGCGGGTCGCATACATCGGCCTCCGCGTCGACGCAGGCGCCGCCATCTTGTGAAAATACGCCCCACTTTCTTCCCGTACTGCAGGAGCCGGCGCAGATGGATTGCAGCAACTTCAGTCTGGTCGGCAGTTCGTGTCCTGCTGGAGGGGGTCCTCCCTGTAGTGACAGTGAGGCTGAGGGGGCGTCCTCGTCGGCATTGCTGGACGATGGGCTACGAGCTCCTGAAGGCGGAGACGGTCTGGGTGACGAGGGAGCATCATCCGCACTTCTGCGGACACGGATGAACCGGATGAAATTATCTGATAGTGGTGGAACCGAGATCGACCCCGTGTTGAGGTTCGTGTTGAGAGACGGATCACGGGCTGGAGTTGGAGGCGGCGAAGGCACACCTACTTCCACAATTCTGCACACATTGGCTGAACAGAGGGCATCGAGAATGGCCGAGCCTGGCGACGATCCCGTGTTGAAGCACTGGGAGGAGAGTATGAAAGCCAGGGATGAAGAAGAAGCAGAAAAGAACGAAGCCGACGAAGATCTCTGGGAGGAAAAGAACGCGGCCGTGTTGAGACTCTGGGAGGAAAGCAAGAGGGAAAGGCAAGAAAAGAAGGCCACAGCAGGCGGGCGCCCAGGGCAGGCGCGGGATGATCGGCGCGGCTTTGGCCGCTTGTTCGGCTTCTCCTGAGTTGGTGGATCATTCTTCTGCAGCCCGCATGAGCTTGCGCTTCGGGATGGCCGCAACACTGTGACAAATGAAACGTTTTGCGCGGTGAAGCGCTGCCGCTGCAAAAGCAACAATCACCCCCACACCAAGTCAATAGAACAACGACTCTACAGGATCAGGAGGATCAGCAGAAGCTAGATTTACTGAGATGACCATGACGTACACTAGGTCTACGTCTAGGAACAAGTAGACGCGACCTGCTTCACCGTACTAGTTGTTCGCGGTCCTACTTTGTTTCCACGATGAGGACCGCGACCCAGGAGGTAACGCTAATGCAAATGCACTTTTTATAGAACTCATATTTACGAACGCTGGATAGTAGGACCAACGTTTCAGCAATGAATGATGAATTGCATGACTGACCCACTTACTTTACTAACTTTTTCTTTAGCCTTACGGGTACGTAAATGACTCCTTCCTTGGGACTACAGCTGTCTGCATTCTTCACGTTCGGACGTAGTTTTGATGTTTGGTGAACATGATGGAGGTTGAGTTCTTTGACCGCCACAATCCGACTTCTACGAATGATCCTCCTAGTGCTGGTCCAGGTCCTGACGATGAATCAACGATAATTAAAGTCGAAGTTTAAAATAAACCTCAGCAAAGCGTCATCGCCCCGCCGCAGAGAATGCGGTCACTTCCTTCGGGTTCACTTCTCCTCATTGCTTCTACAACGGTGGCGTGCAAAGCAATATTGGCACTGGGAACTTTGCGGACATCCGCCGCCTCTCCGATGCAGACGCTTGTGGTTTTATCGAGGTTGAAGCAGGTCTTTATACGAAGCTCACAATTAAAATTAATTTGCTGGATCCCCGAAAATGATAATGATACAAATGAAATCGCATCAACAAGAAGATCACTTATACTCTACCTTGTGTTGTACTTCATCCGTGTGTTGAAAGACAGATCTGGCTGCACGCACGAACACGAATTGATCAGAACCAGAAGGATCTTGGAGATCTTCTGTCTCTGCATGAATCATATGATATCGTTCGAGTAATTCTGTAAAACTAACTCATCCACCGCAGACGACGACGCGCATGATAGATGAACGCTGTAAAGGTCGAAGAGACAGAAAACACAAACTACGTCGACGCGACACCTTTTTATATCTATGTTTGAACGGCTAGAACTACTCGCCAAGTAGAAATTGCCTATGCATCA
The DNA here is from genome assembly GCA_005223375.1 of Amoebophrya sp. AT5.2. Lineage (NCBI taxonomy): Eukaryota > Dinophyceae > Syndiniales > Amoebophryaceae > Amoebophrya > Amoebophrya sp. AT5.2. The sequence continues at coordinate 10,125 of RXOD01004272.1, forward strand.
CCTTCAGTTAAGCTGCAGAAGTAAAATTCTTTCTGCCTCTACTGACGGCGTTTGACCTACTATGCAGCTGTAGCCACATGATTTTCGCCACGAACACGGCGTCGCAAGCTATGAACTCAACACGCTCGAACGCGATGGAATCTTCGACGGTGGATCGTACGAACGCGCAGCACCGCCAATTTTTTCTTTTCCGCAGCAGCAAAATTAGCAGTTGTTGAAGTGAGCACGCAACAGGGGTGGGACTACAACAAGGACAACGACGAGGAAGATCATGTTGTTGGGCTTGAGTTTGTGGATGCGGCTTTTCTTCGACACGGTCCTTGCGGCTGGTTAGCAGGACCTAAAGGAGCCGGCGCGGGCTGCAGGCTATTTTTTATTCATCAAGATCAAAAGCAGCGACATCAAGAAATTCAGCAAACAAAGTTCATTGCAAGCGGCATTGAGGAAAGTCCGGCGACGCACGACGAATGTCATCGTCGTCGCAAGAGCGAACGGGCTGCGGCGCGGAAGGTGGCGCCGGCGGGATGAACGTTGGAAACGAGCCCGGTAACGGACGTCGGTCCCAAGCGTTGGAATCGCGTCCGGCAGGCGGGGGGCAACGGGCGTCGGTGATTCACGAACACGGTGTCGTGACAAGTAGTCCGCGGCCTTCCTCGAGGGGTTCTCAGACCCACGACTCCCCGCAAGCAAGGCACCATCGTGGACCCACGAATCACGACAGGGACGCCGGATACGTTGGGAGGAATGTCCCGAGGAGCGACCACAGTGCCCACGACCTCGGGTCAACCTCGAATCTCGATCTGCAATACATGGAAACGCGCGGAGAGCGAGCAAGAGCAGCACGAACAAGAGCTCCGCGTGGGTCTGGGGATGTTGATGCAGCGAGTGAGCACCACCAGCTTCACTTTCAACACCACGTCCACGAAAGTGACCACCACGAAAGTGACCACGCAAGGCAGCCGCGCACAAGCAGAAGCAGCACGAACTTTGACTTCGCAGAGGACTCCATCCTGGGTCAGATGTGGAATGCGCCGGCTTTAATCGCGCGCTGGAAGAGCAAGCGCCGTCGCCAGTCCTGTTCCAGCTATTCCCACATGGGCGGCACTTCCTCGCACGTGCCGTCCCCGCAGCCTTCGACTGTTTTCGACATGAAAGAAGGCAGTAGAGGTGGCGCGACCGCGGTCGCGAGGAGCTGTCAGTGGAGCGACTGCGGCTCGACCACCGCCCATGGGCAACACGAGCAGCCGCAACCGCACCACGCGGCCCAGCATGACTCCCATTCACATCATCTTCACCACCCACCAAGTCATGCCAGATGGACGCCAAGTCTGGCCGCGGTAGAGTCTGGCGCCGTTGCGGTGCCACCAGGAGAGACACCAGAGTCCGAGATCGAGCCGTTGCTCGGGTGCGGAGGGAGGACGTGGCCACAAACACACACCGCAGGCTCAGGCTGCCCCCGGACGGACTCTGGAAATATTTCACCTGGAGGCCGGCGCCCGCCCCCAGGTGAGGAGCTCACCCATATGTTGAACGCGAAAAACCCGCTGTTGACAGAACAACAGAACAAAGAGATAAACGCCCCTGCCAGCCCCTCATCGTTTCCCGCGCGATTGTACCCGGCTCTCCCGTCACCTGGCCACCTGAAGACCCGCACCTCGACGTCCTGGTCGGGACTGTCCCACCGCTACTGGTTCAGCCGGACGAGGGCCTCCTCGGTGGCAGCTTCGTCCAAAATGGCAGCTGCTGCGGGTCCTCGTAGCGACGGCAAAATGCGCTGCTTTGCGGTGGCTGCGCTCGCGTTTTTCTCCGTTTCGGGCGGTCCGTTTGGGGTTGAGGAAACCTTTCGCTTTTCGCCGATGCTGGGGGTTTCCGCGCTCGCCTTTGTCGCGTTCTTCTGGGGGTGGGCGCAGTGCCAGTGGATGTCGGAGCTGTCCTGCATGATGCCGCGCGATGGCGGAAACGTCATTTGGGTGAAGCGTGCGTTCGGGGACGGTTGGGGCTGGCAAATGGCCTACTGGGGCCGGGTCACGGCCTCTTTCGGCAGCGCCTTGTATGTGGTCCTCCTCGTCGACAGTATCCAACTCACACTGCTTCCGACGCTACTGAGCGGTGGCGAGCAATACGGAGGGGGTGAGGCGCCGGGTGCGGGGGCTCTCCCCGACCCAGAAGACCTGAACTGGTGGTGCGGAACGGTGGCCGGGCGGCTGATGCGCGTGGCAGTCGTAATCATTCTGGCGATTCCGGCACTCTTCTCATCGAAAACGTACGACCGGATTCTTGAGTGGATATGCGGAATTGCCATGCTCTGCTTTATGGTCTTCGTCGTGTACGTGATTGGCTTCTACTCTGGTGGCGACGTGCTGGGAGGAGCGCCGCCGACGCAGGCGCTTGTTCAGACTCACGGGTTCTTGCAAACAATTAGCGCCAGCGGAGCAATCCCACAAAACGGCATCGGGGGCTCTGAAGAAGCAACACCGGCACTACCACTACATGGTGCTGCGAGCGCTAGTGAGGGGGCACTCGTCGTCCGCAGCCAGAGTGCGGCGCAAGATCCTGCGATGAGCCAGCAGGGGCAGCCGGCTACAGTAGGGGATCAGAAGGACGACCAGCAACCTCCTCCACATGTACATGACGTCGAGCCGCCAAAGCGCGGCAGAAAGTCGTGGAAGACTTTGCTCGAGCCGCCGCCCGCGAATTACCACTGGCTTTCGGACACTTCCGACCTTTTGCTGTTCAGTTACTGGGGCCTGTCTGGCTGGGACAATGTGAGCTCCATGACCGAGGAGATTCACCAGCCCGAAGTCACCCTGCCCAAGGCGCTCTCCATCGCGTGCGTGGCCACCTGGGCCCAGTACGCTCTGATCTTCTCGGCAGTTGCGATCACGAACGTGGAGCCATGGCACAACTGGGGCGAACCCGAGAAGGACGAGACGGCCGACAAATCGGTGCCGCTCGTGAAGTTGCTGGAGCGCATCGTGCTGCCAGCGGAAGCACAGGACGGAGAGCACCATCATCATGAAGAAGGACCTCCGGCGGTCGCGGCTAGAGGGCGCACTTCCAATATGGCTCGAACCCCAAATAGAACGTCTCAGAAGGGGGCTTCTCCCCTTCGTGGAAAGCGGTCTTATTCCGCTGGGACGCACGTGCTGAAGGTGATCATCACCCTCGTGATGGTGTGTGGTTTCGTCGCACCGTACGCCTCGGAGCTGCTCGGAGGGGCGCACCAGATTCCGGGGCTCGTGGAGGACGGCATGCTGCCGCAGTGGAAGATTTTCTCCTACCGCCACCCGAAGTTTCAAACCCCATGGGCAGGGATCTTCTGGCACACACTGATCGTGTGCGCCTTGGTAATGCTGGACTTCAAGCTTCTGCAGATTTTCGACAGCATGTTCAACGTACTGCCGGACCTCGCTGGATTGCTCGCATTCTGGAAAATTCGCTGGGACACACCGCTAGTACAACGACCGGAGAAAGGCAAAGGGAAAGACCAAGAGCAAGTTGAGCCTGCCAGTACAGTGCCAATTTCAGTCCGGCACCCCACCACGATCGAGGTTGACGTTGATGTGGAGACTCCGGTCGGAAATAAATTAGAGGCGGGTGAGGCGAACCAGGTAGCTCCTGATGCCCACCGTCAGCAAGCGGCTATTGAAGACAGGCAGCGGAAGCAACCTACTTTGCAGGCCGCTATGCTGGTGGACGATGAAGTCGCAGTGCGTATGCTCGAGAAGGCACTCAGCTCCTACGCTGACCAGCAATTACGAGGCGCCGGAGAGGCACGCAAAAGTTCTTCTTGTGTGGCGCTGCAGCTTTTGCATCAAGAAGCAGAGCAGGAAGCAGAGCAGGACGCTATAAAGTCGACGCACCAGACCACGTCTAAGACCGGGCAGTCCACTGCCGCGTCGTCGTCGTCGTCGCCCCCGGCGTCGCAGCAATTAGAATCGCAGGTGCACCAGCACCCCGTCCGCAAAGAAGAAGAGGCCACCCGCCTTGCTGCGGTGAGTGAAGCAGTAAACGTGAACACGTCAGTGACAGTTGTGTCCGTGAAACATCGGATGAACCTGAAGAACAGAAGCGCGTCCACGCAGCAGGAGCAAGCATCGTCAGCCATGTCGTCATCACCCCTCGAGGACGGGGAAGACGGAGTCGAGGAACTCGTACTTCTCGGCGGCGGGACCCCGCGGCCATCGCGGCAATCGGGGTCCTTGAGAGGCGACGTAGACTTCAGCGTGATCGTGACCGACGGCGCTGACAACGCCGTGAACCTCACCCCAGCGCACCATCACCATCACGAGGTAACGGCGGGGGGGCAAAACCAAAAGCAAAACGGGAACGACCGAATGCGAATGCAGGCTGCTCGTCATCTCCCTCATCTACAACAAGGACGCCATAGCCAGGCGGACGAAGAGGACGAACAAGAGGCGGACATGGGGTTGGACGAGGTCGGCGACGCCATCACCTCCAATTACGAGCACGATCCTGCTGACCTGCTTCGTAACGATTTCAAGGATCATCCGGGTCGTGACCAGGACGAGTTGTTGTACGAGCAGAAGGATAAGCGGCGCGGCAGCGGGAGCGGCAAGATGTCCCTGGCCGGAACTCATCTATCCGATATTCCAGAAACAGACGAGGAGGTGCAGCTTGAGGACCTCGAGGACACTCATCACCACGAGGACTCCCGATTTTCGGAGGATTTCCGTCCGTTCGTTGTCCCGAAGTGGGTGGCCTACGGCGTCTTCCCAATTTCCTTTCTGTTCGGAGTGATCATCCTCTTCATCACGGTGTTGCAGCGCTACCTGCAGAAGAACGAGTACGCTTCAGTGATCGTCTTTGTAGTCGGTGTGGGTGGGGGGTTGCTCGTGCAGCTCATCTGCCATTTGGTCGCAGTGGGGAAAATGACGTTTGTGGGTGCGGAGTACATGTAGATGAAAAAAATTAAAGAACGATCTTCAACACGAACATCAACAAAAATGCCGGGACGAAAGTAATGCTCACGCAGGAGTAGAACTAGAAGGAGAAGCGGGTAGACGAGCAGGAGTTGCAGTGGATGTCTCTGTGCAGGAGCAGCCTACAGCGAGACCTAACGCGGCATGTACTAGTTGTTGAGTCACTCAGTATGTATAAGGCACAGTGCGTGCCGTCGCACGCGCACAGGTACTTCGCCATGAAAGATCGCAGTTGCGAGTATTAATTTGCATTACGTCAAAATCACGAAGAAGGTACACTGTCACATACAACTTTTTTCGCCGGCAAAAAGCCAGCCGAAAAATTAAAATGTTTGTGCTCGTCCTGCTTCAGAAAATCATCAGCACCCGCAAGACAGATGCTGCTATCGCTACCAGGTACTTGTTCTGGTGGATCTGGACGGCCCGGGATGAACTATAGTACGATCATGGGACGGGGCCCGGGCCGACCCCAACCGCAACCTCCACCCTTTGGTGATGGTGCATTTAAGGCACGATAAGGTTATAGGAGAATGAATCCTGAGTCTGAGATGTACTATACCGCAAACGCATTGACATTGAAATTGACATTGCGGGCCCGTGAGATGAGGCAGGCAATGGCCCAAAATGAATTTCATGCAGGAAGGTCGCCAACCTTCTGCTCTCGTCGCGCATGGCACCAACACTTGCACGTGATATCCCCCCGAAACCAAAACCGAAACTCATCTTCGTCGGCTCCTGGCCTGGGTATAATTCTCACGCAACGTGTACGTGCTGTTCGTCGTCTCGTGCAGCTCGTGCGTAATGCTATTCGTTATGTGGGTTGCAATTGCAACTGCTGTATGATCAAATTTCTTTGTAAAAAAGCACGCATGATTCAAGACGATGTGCTTCCGTAGCCGGAGGTCAAGGTACGTAACAGTCGGAGTCAGAACAAGAGAAACTAAAGATGAGTCAATCAATGATCCCTTGGAGCAACTAAAGCAATGGAATTGCAAATGAAAGAAGGACACAAGAAGGGTCGCGATTCGGTTTGCTTGAGAAGTGTCTGTTTTAGTGGTGTGAGTTTGGCTTTGGTGTCCTGCTCGTGGTCGGTACGGGTATTATTCTTCTCGGTCAGTTACGCTCTGCACCAACGATCCCTGCCTAGACCACCAGAGAATCTGACTTTGATGGCACGCGCACTCACAGGACAGGAAGGGAAAAGTCCTTCTTTTCCTGGTGGTCCTAAGCTAATCCTATCGACTTGCTAGTTATAGTTTCAGTTCAACTTCTGACTTTGAGTTAGAGGTAGACGCTTGAAGCAAGAATTTATTTTGTACTCCGGCTCCTGATTTGTATAACGTAAGCGAGAGCGACAGCGACGCAGAAAACATGACAAGCACGATGCTCTCTGTAGTCTCTCGGTCGCCGTCGCGCACACTAAGAGGACTAATGCTCCTGGGACTCCCCACCTTGCCGCGATCCTTGCTGCGCCGGCTTGTCGCGGCTGCTGCTATGCAAATCGTTGCAGGAAGCGCCTTGCAACTCACCGCAGAAAAAAAGCAGGAGATGGAGACGAACCGTGTCGTGACGCCGGCGGCACAAGATGAAAAAGTAAAAGAAGAATCCGACAGCGTCGACTGCGGCTCCTGTGGCTGCTGCCCAACAGAACCTTCTGGATCAGGCGACGCAGTAGAACCAAGTGCGACGGAGAAGCAGGAGAGTGCGACGGAGAAGCAGGAGTCGCAACCAGAAGCAGGACCTGCGTCTACCGCGTCTGGCGTACTCAGTCGCAAGATACTGAAAATCGCCCAGGAGACAGCTGGACTACGCACGCTGGCTTATGTAATGAACAAGATGGGGGGTCCTCCATGTAGTGAGGCAGGCGGGATAACAAGTGGGGTTGGGGAGCCCAGCACAGACACGGACAAGAAGAAGAACAGAGGTGGAGGGAGCGCCTTCAATTCTACGTGTTTGGAAAACTGGTGGAGCGACTTTCTTCAAGACGGAATCGGAATTTCCTTCGGAAGTCAAGATGGGAACGTGATTCGGGCCGGAAGCAAGCACCAGAAATTTGACTTGATTCTAAACAAGAAAGTGCTGGGTCGGGGAGCAAACGGAGCCGTTTTCTCCGTGAAAAGTGTTGCCAATCTTCGCGCGGCACCGCAAACAGGTGCAGCGGTAGATGAAGGCGGCTCCATTCGTAGCAGCTTGCTCTCAGACTTCGCGCAGCTGGAGTTCCGCACGGTTCTGAAATTACTAGCCTGCGACACGCCGGACTGCACTGAAGACATGGACTCGATTTCTGACGAAATTCTGATAACAGCAATGCTCACGAAGGCGGCGCCGGAGTGCGTCGCGCGCCTCCTGCATATATTGATTTTACCCAAATCGGCAAGAGATGGAAATGGGCAAATAGGTTTGCTTCTCGAGCGCCTGCATATGCATGATCCTGGCTACGAGTCGAAGAAGTCGGAGGATGCAGTTTCCCACGCCAAAGTGCTCGACAACTCGAGCGAGGTTCTGCGGCGCGCGTTCTCCTGTCAGCGGAAAATCGCAGATCTGGGGATTCTGCACAATGACTTGAAGCCGGACAACATCGGGTGGGAAGTGGATAATCGCCTTGTGCCAGACTTCACGGCGCCCAAATGGTTCGATTTCGGGTTAGCGACTTGGGTGCCTGTGAAGGACTGGCGTCCCGTGGCTCCTGTCGCCGGGGGGTTCGCAGTGGTAGACTTTCCGGATGTGGATCTTTTGGGGTCCCGCGCAGATGCGTACAGTGCGGGGCACCCGGCTGCTGGAAAGTCGCCGGTGCGTTTCGCGAAGGTCACTATAGATCGTGAACACAAAGCCGGAAACTCTACGGAGCCGCTTAGCAGCTTTGTGCTCCCGACTGACTCGGGAAACATGGACCTATTCTCTTTGGCGGTCACAATGGGGATCTTCGTGGTCGACGGGGCATGGACACTGGACGACAACCTGGGGTGGCGCATGTGGGAAGGCGCCGAGCAGTTTGTGGAACTGATTCGGCAGCGAAAAATCACGTACAAGCACGTGGCGGACGAGGAACGTGAGGTGGAAGGTGAAGCAGAACAAAGACAGCCACTCCGTCTGGCCGTGTGCGCTGGAACCAAACAGAAATGTGGCGCGATCTACCGCAACCCACGGTGGGAGGGGGGCGAGAACGGTATGGGTATAGCAAAGGCATTTCAACCGAAGGTTAGTCGAAAAATTGGTCGAACGGCACGCAGGAAGGGGTGGTCGGCACAACTGAAACAAGCGATGGAGGGATTGTTGCTAGACCCGGTTGCGTATGCGGGTGACCCGGACATCGCCGGCATGCTTGTGCGGAAACACTTGAAAGTATTGGAGGAGAGACTTGGCCCAGCGCAGGAGAGTAGATAGGCACCAGATGCAGATGGTGCAGCACATCAGGAGGACCAGTGACGGTAAAGAAAAAAGATGGAAGTGATAAACGTACTTAAATGGAAACATTTTCGAAATCTATGACAACAAACTTTCATTACAGCTTAGGGTTAGGCTTAGGACTCAGTGACGACGACCGCGACCTTCTGATAATGACTGGCGGCACTGAGACCGACAGGAAGGTGAAGGGGAGTCCCACGAAGGCCGTCTCTTTGGTACCCCGCACCACGATGACGATCCACGAACTCTGCCAGAGCCCGTGGATCATGGAGGTGGGTACCAAAGTAATGAAAGTACTCAATTTCGAAAATTTTTCGGACTACGTTCTAGAACTAGACGCGTCCGTTTCATTCCGTACAAAATGCATATTAAAGTCAGCCGCTCTGGTCTTTTTCTGTGCCTGTGGATGTTCATCATGTCTAGCTGTATTGGTGAAGAAAACGCCTTGTGATTGTCGTCCAACACCAGTCACCTATGATCGGCTGCTCAAAATCCGAAAAAAAAAATCAGAGCCAGTTCTTGGAGCATCTGCTGCAGACGATCGGATCACTCTCGTCTTAGTTTACCGAGTATCGAGTCAATTTCAAACTCAACCACTTGTTGAGGGCCTCGAAAATGGTACAACTTCTGGGTCTGGTGGCCAGCTCGCTAGTAGAAGTAGTACAAAAAAAGTAAACTCGAGATCGAGAAGTAGTGGAGCTCATTCTGCCGGCCGCACGGAATCAATCATACGTATAAAATCAAAAACGAAGCAAAATGGTTCAGCTTTAGGAGCAACGAGCAACAACATATCGTTTTACATATAAGTAGAAGTAGAGCCTGCTTCTAGTAGTAGTACTAACTTGCTGTCATTATATATCTCCTTTCGCGACCAAGTTGACGTTGACCACGAGCACGAAGCCGGCGGCAACAAGGAGAGGATATGGCTACGCGGCTACCACCCACTCCCACGAGTAGTTCTAGCTCGCGAACTCTAGAAACAGAAAGAGCTACACCACCACCAGCAGCTGGTGCAGCAGCAGCCACCCCCAACCCGAGCTGGTCTGCTTCGCTGAACCTCCACAGCGACATCAATATCATGGCACGGGATCTTCAGAACTGCGACGAGCCTGAGAAGCTGCATGGAGCGGAAGATGAAGGCGAACCAGGCCACCCGGGAGCGAGGGGTATCCCTTGTGCCACGCCTCGTCCTGCTAGTGCTGCAGCGCCTACGCCTACGACTTCATCTACAACTGCAAGTGGTTCTGGTTGTGTACTTCCGCCGCCTGCCGTGGACGACGTCGGCTCATACTTGTTATCTGCTGCTGCGGACGAGCTGCGAACAGAAGGGGACGAGGAGGTGGATGAAGAACCTGGTGTCCAAGTAGAGGCAGAAGATGTTGAGCAGCCTCTCATCTACGACGCAAACCGGAAGTCGTTTGCCGAGCTGCTACAGACGCTGCCCATCGCGCGAATGTATCCGGAGCTGACTGAAAGGTGCGTGCCCGTTCTGGACAAGTGGAAGGAGACGCTGCCCCGGTCCGCCTGGCGCAAACTGATGAAGAAAACGCAGTCGCCGATGCCGCGAGTGCTCAAGGAATTGAACGAAGCCGCGCCGATCATCGACCGTGTCCTCGCGTTCGTTAAGAAAAATTTTCACCAGAAGATGAATCCTGATCATGATGTCGCCGCTGGAAGTGCCCACGGTGGGCAATCAGAAGCCAACGATGCTCCCTTCACGATCGTGGACGTGGGCAGCGGGCTCGGAATTCTGAGTATGTTTCTCGCGGAGTTGCTCCTCCCGGAGGAAGTGAAGGAGTGCTATCTGGTCGACAAAATGTGGCCGACGGAGCTGAACGAAAAAACGTTTTCCGACGGGCTCCACATGACGAAGGAGCACCTGAAGGTGGACGGCGCTACTGGGAAGAGCTTGTTTCCGATCCCGCTGAGGAGCTTGAAAATGGACATCAAGAAGGGGCGCGACCTGGCCGATCTGGTGCACTACATCTTCGAAAACGGAACGAAGGCGACCAGAGGAAGCGGCAACAGAATCGGGGGGCGTGGTCCTGTGGAGGACGACCACATCAAGGTCGGGGAGCGAGAAGATGAAGAACAGAATCGCCAGGAGTGTCAGAAGCAAGCATCTTCTTCTGCAGTTCCTTCCCCAAACCCGAACCGCATTCTGCTTCTCGGCGTGCACCTGTGCGGGTCTCTTTCGCTCCGCTTCGTCGAGTTGGTGAACAAAAACCCGGGAACGGTGGAATTCGCCGCGCTGAAGCCATGCTGCCTGCCGGGGAAGATGCACCTCCACCACGAAATGCTGTACCGGGTCGGCAAGCACGAATTCACTGCGCAGGACGTCTACTACCCGGACGATCAGGCTCTCGTGTGCGAGCCAGTTGTGAACAAAGAAAAAGCGGGCCATGCCGCGGACGCGCAAGTTGTGAACGATGTTCTCGAGGACGAAGCTGACGAGGAGCTGCTCGAAGACCAATTCGCTGGGGCCGTGAACTGTGATGACGACGGGCTACCAGTACCCGAGCCAAAAGCCAAAGCTCAGCAAGCCGGTTCGACGCAGGGCACTGAACACGAAACTGAAAACGTCGATCGAGTAGAAGGACAAGTAGGAGGCAAAACCCAAAGCCAAAAGAGCAAGAAGCCCCCGACGTCGACGTCTAGCAAAAGCAATCGGTGGGGAACCCGCGGAGGCGGTCGGCGGGCCTTCTCCGCTTGGTGCACAAACGTCCATAAATGCATCGTGGTGGAAGAAGCCGAGGGCGCCATAGAAACGTCAGTGAGCTACGAGAAACACCGAGTGGCGCCACACTACTTTCAGGACACGTTTATGTTCATCGAGCGACGACGGAACGCCAACGCAAATGCTGCTGCCGTGGGTGAGGGTGCGGTCGGCGGGGCTTCGTCTGCTTCGCAGCACAACCGCGGCCTGGTGTACAGCGAAGAAGATCGGGGTTACAGAAACCAAATTCTGATTCCTCGCTACCAGCGGAAAGACGAAGCGACGAATGAAGGGAAAAATAAGAAAGAGAGAGTTGAAAAAATTCGTTCGAAAAAAAAGAAGGTCTCTGCTCCCGTTCTCGTCGCTAGTTGTAACCCCGTGTTGCCAGAAGTGCCAGAGGCTGCGGCTGCGGCGGGCGCTTGAGATCATGGCAGTTGCATTTCAACAGTTTTTTCTATGGATGCGAATGCGGGATGCAGCCGAGGACAGAACCGAAAGTGCAGCACGTGGTAGGACACGTAAGCTCTATACTTGGTGCTGTTCTGACGTGAAGTTGTTTCTTTCGTTCGTGTTGTGAGTTTCTCATTCGCTTTCTTTACTTCTAGAGAGCGTTGTGGCAGTCTGGCCGACATGCATATGATGACGGGTGGCGACAGAATGCAACCAACGTGTTTGGACGAGGCGGACGGGTAAGAAAGTACTCGAAATAGTTTGTGCATCACGGCGTGGGTTGATTGCGCTCGTCTCTCCATGTGTCCTACTTCGGTATATGAATTTTGTGTCGATCTCGATCTTCACGTCGTCACCATTAGTTTTGAGAATCCTGATATGCATATGACTTATTTTCACCTCATTGACTACCACCACTCGCATACGACAAGCTAAGCACGTGGTCTGCGTCAAGTATGGATGGCGGTCTCGCTGTGGTTCGTGTGAAGCCTCTCTCTGCGGAGCTGGAGGCTAGCAACGACGCTGGTCCTGGCGCTCCGCAGCAAGTAGGTACTGCTGCTCAGCACGTAACGATTGACAGCGCCAGCAAACGCATTACTGCGCATGGCAAAACGTTCACCTATCCCCGACACCTGCTGCATGAGGGAGCTGCAGCTGCGCCGGGTCACGCCGCGGCCGCGCCCCCGCCCCCGCCTTCGCAGGCGGTCGTGTACGAGAAATTCATGCCGCAGCGCGTGTCGGACTTTGTGCATCGAGGGAGAAACTGCAACGTGATCTGCTACGGACAAACGGGCAGCGGCAAAACGCACACCATGTTTGCGCCCCCAGGCATGATGGCCAAGGCGGGACGGAAAGACTTTGATCTCGGGCCACTGCTATCTCCATCGTCCACTTCCACTTCCGCATCGGCTTCGCCACCTTCAGGAGGTTCCGCAACGACCACAGCAAGCAGAGAAGTTCCTGCAGCCTCCAGCGCGGCTGGCAGCAGCGATAGAGCAGATCGTGTTCCAGAGAACGAGAAGATGAAATTGAAACTCCTCGCCGACGCCGAACACCTCGGGCTGTGCCCGCGCGGCATGATCGAGATTTTCCGTCTCGTGAGCGAGGAGCGGGCTTCTCGCGGGCGCAGACTTCTGCTCACAGCGTCCATCGTCGAGCTCTCCGCCATGGAGGGGAACGTGGATTTACTGCTGAAACAGAAGCGTGCCGCCGCCGATGGCGCCATGTTCGGAAGGAACACGGCAGCGTCGGGCGTCCAGCTCGACCGCGCCACCAAGCCCCCCCAGCTGCAGGGCATGAGTCAGGTTACACTGGAGCAGGAGGACGATCTACGCACCATTTTTGCCGCGATCGCGTGCCGCAACACCGCGGGCACGGGGCTGAACCACAGCAGCAGCCGCACCCACTGCTTCGTGTTTCTACTGCTGTATGAGCTTGTGGCGGTGGCTCATCATCTTCAAGGGACTGGGACAGAGAAAAACAATAACGGAGAGGGAGATACTGATACTATTACTAGTACCGATTATAGGTATAGCGATAAAAACTTTCTGAGCGTGACTCGGTTCCAGTTCGTCGACCTTGCTGGTTCGGAGCGGCTGGAGGACGCGCACAATGGGCAGGCGAACTGGAGGTCGGGAGTACTGCGCGTGTTCGAGGGCATGATGACGAACTACTCCCTAATGATGCTCAGCTCGTGTGTGCGAGAGCTGGTCGCGCTGAAAAGCCCGGAGAAGCGGAAGAACTTCTCGCTGCGCCTGTTCATGGTGGACCTGGTTTTTTTGTTGGAGGAAAGCCTGCTCCGACCAGAGGAAGCAGGGACGCTGTTTGTGGTGTGCGTGAGCGCCCTGGGGAGAAACGCGCAGCAGAGCCGGTTCGCGCTGGAGTTCGGGGAGACGTTCGCGATGCTAGGCAAAAATGTGGCAAGTCGAGGGAAGATGGGAACCTCGTCCAGTGGCAATGGTAGGAGTCAACAGGACCAAGAAGTTCTTGAAGTGGGGGGCGAACGGGTACAAGATGAAGTTGCTCTGAGCAGCGCGGGGGCGGGCGACGTACAGCAGGAAGTTTCTGCAGCTGGCTTCTCCGCCGCTGCGAATAGTACTGCAGCTGATCCAGCAACAACAGGCAAATGCGCCCCTCGCCGCGCTTCTCGAGCGCAGCATGGTAATCTCTTCGCGATCGAAGGTCTGCGCAGGAAACACGAGAAAATCTGGAACGAAAACAAAGCAAATTTGGACTTGGTGGACCACGGCGCAAAGCCAGCGCGCTGGGCTTCCATCCGAGCGGCACTGGCACGAGACTCGAGGCACATCCTCGAAGTAATGGAAAAGCTGGAGGCGCCGTGAGGACAAGCGCGCCTTAGAACGAAGTATATTTAAATATAGAAACGTGACTTAAACTGTACACCATTAGCGTAACGTCCGTGGAGATCGAACCTCCGCAATTCCCCAGTGACACATAGAAGCGTGAAACTGTAAAGCCGTAAACGTAAAAAAAAAAAAACTGAGTTACCGACGCGTTGCTCCCGTTTCATATTCTAGTTTAGAATAAGGGAAGGAAAGTAGGAGCACTCGCCCGTCGAGCTCGAGTGGGCATGGGCTTTGCGCTGGAACTGTATCATGTGGATCGTGATCATTTAAAAAGGAGGATCGAGATCGAGTAAAAATGCCCGAGGATCTTCAAAATTCGCCAAAATAAAATGATCTTTAACATCATTCGTGCTCTTGTAGTTGTAGAAGTATCTCAGAAATAGATTCCGACTGAGATCGTCCCTGATTCTTGTTGATTCGAACAACAGCAGCAACTAGTCCAGAGAACTTCTGTCACGACCGTTTTGAAATACTCAAAAAACTCCGTAGCCGCTCAAGGTCAAGACTCGAAAAATTTTGCTTAGTGCCGCGAAGTTTGGCCACACGCTCCAACTCCGAGCCCCTTCATCTAAGTAGCTAGAAGCATCGTCGAAACTACAAGGAAAAGGCTTCGCTTGTCCACTCAACTTCTTCGAGCATCAACAGCATCATGGTCAACATGCTGGGGAAAAGCTGCAAGAAACTGCTGTCATGGGTTTGCGCCTGCGCGGCTCTGGGGTGGGGAACGTGCAACGGCGGCCTCTCGTCGTCCATGGGTGTCGCGGCCGCGGGGTTGTTGCCGGTTCCTCGCTACCTGGAACCGCAGGGCGGTGAGGGCGGGCGGCAGCGCTGGGCCTTGATTAGAGGGCTGGGCCTGGAGCCGATGCGGGCCCGTCCCCCGTCTCCGTCTCGAGCTGGCAGCATTCAG
>RXOD01004273.1:0-24898 GCA_005223375.1 Amoebophrya sp. AT5.2
CGACTGCCGCAGCAGCTGCACAAGCTGCAATACCCGGCAACATCATGTTCGCAACGTGGGGCGCGCCAGGAGGTGGTGGCGCTGTTTCGTCTACATCCCGCCCACGCTCGCCCAGTAGCCCGTCGGCGCGCGTCTACGAAAACGCGATCCGCTCCTCGACCGCGAGCGCAGGAGCCTCGGGCGCCGCGTCATCTCATCTCACTACGATGGGCATGCCCGTCGCGTACCCTGCAAAGGTCAACATGCTCACGAAGTCGCCGGGCCGACTCCCAGGGCTCTACGGCCCTCCTTCACTCGCTGCGTCGAGCGCGAACTTCAACTTGCTCAACGCCCACGCGACCGTGCCGGATCCGGAACAACCGCCCGCTTTCCCGATGATGCAGATGCAGCTAAACGGGCAGATGAATAGTGGCGCGACAGGTTTCGGCGGGCCACCAAGTATTCTTTCGCACGGTGCGGGCGGGAACAGTGTCGTGCTACAAACATCGTACAACTGGCAGGGCGGCAACGCCAGTTCCTCTGCGGCCGTTCAAGCCTCGTCTGCCTTACCGATGGCGCCGGCTGCTCCCCACTACACGGCGCCAGTACCCGCCGGAGGCCCGACGATCGCGCCGAGCCCGCAGGTCCAGGAGGCATCTCCGCCATGTGGTGTGCGACCTGGCTTCGTGGACATGAGCGGGTGTGGCGGGAGTAACAATCTGCCGTCTCCACTGCTGTACGGCAACCTATCTGCTGATGGGGCACCACCGCAACCAGGGGCACCGCCGACTGGGTACCCGCAATTGCGATCACCGTCCGAGGCAGGAATGACCGACGCGGACGGTGCTGATTTTGCCGCGGCGGCGGCGTCAGCGAGCGGCGCGCGGCCCAGCGCCCCGCCCGAGGAATGGCCAATGCCGATGATTGGCGCGCAGGACCAGGTGCTGAATGCAGGACGGGGGACGGTGGAGCAGCCCAGTCTAAACAAATCGTTAGACCTCGACCTAGACAGCTTCGCGGGACTGTACGGAGGCGGTGCAGGAGCCCTGCGAGGGAACGGCAACTTCGGGACGGGAGCGAACAACATGAACAGCAGACTGAGCGGTGCGGGAACCGGCACCACGGCACTTTTCGGTGCAGCACCGTACATGGTGGCGCCGGTTGTTACCGCGACAAGAATGTCAACGGCGTCCGGTACGGGGGCTGCTGCTTCAGGGAACATATTCGACTTGCGAGCAGCGACGACCGCGTTGTTGACACCCCCTTCCAACCTGATGGTGAATCCGAGCGCGATTTCCCATCGAACGCCACCAAAATCGAAGCGAGAGCGAAATCTCCCGGTCTGGATGCAACAAGCTCTCACAATTACGAGACGAAATTTGCTGGGCGGGCGGGCAAGCAGAAGCAGCATGGGGGGAGACGAGGTAATGTTAATTTGTTTCAGCAGGAGCCACTCGGCACTCGAGCCTGTATCACAATGATTGTCGTTCTTGGACGTGGTCGATGACAAAGATAAAGAAGTGTTTTGCAAGAATACCATCATCTGAAGAAGTTCTTTAACATCAATATTCAGTCCGGCCTGGATTCTGTATCGAAGCTTGCGCTCTTCCACGACCTATGCCGAGCCAAGGGGAATGGAATCGATCAGTTGCGATTTCAGAGCCTGGTGTCGCAACACAATCCAGAATTAACGGACCAGCACCTGGATGCGTTGTGGCGTGCCTGCGACCTGGACGGCGACGACTTTCTTAACTATTCTGAGTTCGCCGCAATTTTCTAAAATACGAACATGTGCATGTGCAATGGTAAAAAAAATGGAAAAGTGTATATCAGCTTTCCTTCAGTTGCGCCGCACCAGCAGGTGCGTGTGGGAGATACTTCAGGGTTTTTTCTTCAATTATATGCATGGATATAATGTTGTCGCCGGACGAAGATCATAATTAAGTACTGGCAGAGCTACGCTAATTTATTTAGTGACCTTGAAGTTGTGCACTAGCTCGAGCACTTCCACTTTATACACAAGGACAAGTACCTTTACCCAAAAGAAGCGTCGATAGGTGAAAAAACAACCGTCTAGATTTTTTCTCGATATTGATGGTCAAAGGATGGATGGCGATGAGGTAAATCGAAATGGGTATGGAACATCAAGAGCTACTACAATATGGGCAAGTTCATCTACTTCAACAAAAGACTTTGGTAATTATAATTTCAATTTTCGCGCCAACGCAGAGCCAACGGAAAGAACAAGCAAAACGCCTTCTACCGCTACCTCCTAGTTCGCCTGTGAGGTAATCGTGCGGGCACGGGTTCTTTTTGCCCTCTGCGTCTGTAGAGTCAGCGTGCGCCATAAGCATAAGAAATATTCATTGGCTCACCAACTACGTACATGGAGAGGAGCCGTAGTTCAACAAGAAGATATTGATCCGGGGGAAGCTGAGGACGCTGCTGAGCCTGAAACTCTGGCTATGATAATGATCCAACTGGGTTACATCTTCTTCGATTTCCATTTACCTTTACAGTAACAGTGAGGTTGTACCTACTGATACTAGAAGCTGCTGCCGCGATTCGGATTCATGATCATCCTCTGGAGCTTCATCTACATGTACATCAGTCATTTATTTCGAAGCAAGTCACTGTCACGTATCTACCTCGTGGTACTATTCGCCTACCCCTAGCTGCTCCGAGAATAAAATAAAACTGCAAAATGGTCGCCGGACGAGAGTCAACATCGTCAGGCAGCGGCGGCGTAACGAAAAATGCCGCACACGATGTGTCCGCTCCCACTGCTATTGACGTTCCTTCTGAAGAGGCGAAGGATCCGGAAGCCGGCCGAGAGGCGGGCCGCCTAAACCTAAGGGCGAAGTGTCCGGAGCTGGATACTTTGTTTTCTCGGGGCTTCCTACTGTCGCAGATGCGGAGCTCCATGGTTTTTTTCGATCCGCGAAAATGCATCGACGACAGCGACGGAGGGTTTCATCATTTTTTTGATGAAAAAGGACTCCCATACGATACGGGTTCTCGCGTTCTGGTAACACAAGCGAGATTCGTGTTCAGCTACGCGGTAGCGGCGCAGTACCTTGGCTGTTCCGGGGGGGACGATGCGGCGCCGGATTTCCTGCAGACCGTCCGGCGCGGAGTTGAGTACTTGGGACGTGGTTCGTTGCGAAACGACCAGAATGGGGCGTATTATTGGACACTGTCGGTGTCGGCCGAAGGAGGTAGCGACGCGCGCATCTACACCTATGGTCTGGCGCAGTGCCTGCTTGCCTACGCTGCTGCCTTGCGCGTCGGGGCCGCAGACGCGAAGCCGTATCTGGAGGAGACGTTTACGCTGCTGGAGAAGCATTTCTGGGAGCCAAGCCGGGGGCTCTACGCGGAGGAAGCGGATGCGTCGTGGCTCGTGAATCCGGATTACAGGAGCCAGTCGGGAAATCTGCACGTGTGCGAAGCTTTGATCGCAGCGTACGAGGCGACGGGAGAGCGGAAGTACCTGGATCGTGCGCTCGTGGTCGCAGACAACATCTGCAGAAGGAAGGCTGAGACGACCTGTTTCGCTGTGGATTTCGGCGCGGCGCGGCGTTCCTCCCACTCCTGGGGCCTGCTAACATCCGCGACAACCTGTGCTCCCGTCTGGGAGCACTTCGATGGCGAGTGGAAGCCAGACGTCGCGTTCGCAAACGACAGCGACAAGCTGAAAATTTTTCGACCTTGGGGGTTCCAGCCCGGGCACCAAGTCGAGTGGGCACGCTTCCTGATCGTGTTGGAGAAGCATGCGCGGGAGGTGCGCGTGCGCGGAAACGACCTGGACTCGGATGCACGTCCTAGCTCGCCGACGGAGACCAGCGCCAGCAGCGGCAGCGCGAGGACGAGTTGGCTGCTCGATAAAGCGCGCCACCTGTTCGCGGTCGCCGTTGAGCTCGGGTGGGACGCAACGCATGGCGGTTTGGCGTATTCTTTCGACTTAGAGGGTGAAGTCTGCGACTTCGACAAGATCTTCTGGGTGCAGTGCGAAAGCCTCGGCACCTGCGCCATGTTGATGGCGCTGGAACAGCAGCAGGATCGCGACTGGCAAAACTCCGGCAGTCGGTGCAGTGCCTATGCGCGCGTCTACGAGTCGCTGTGGAAGTACTGCTGGGAGTTTTTCGTAGACCACGAAAACGGCTCGTGGAGACGGCGGCTGAACAGGGAGGGGAAGGCGTACTTCACGGAGAAGACGAAGGCCGGGCTCTGTGTCGATCCGGATTTCCACATAATGGGCGGCTTTGCCGGTGCGCTAGCGATGATGATGGAAAACGAAAAAACGTATGGGTCTTGAAGTGAATTATGAAGTCGGTGTGGGTGGAAAGCTCGTCGTGTGCCTGGCGCCCGCAGGGGCAGACCGGCCTTATTCTGCGACGTTTTTCGCAAGGTGTTGAATTACACCACTCGCTTTGACGTCCAAGTCAAGCGAAGCCGAAAAGATGAGGCTCTTGAAGAACGATCTACATCGCACGCACCAGCGGAGCCTGAAAGTCGATTACGATAAACGAGCAGGAACGGCGCGATGAATATTTTCATGCCAGGGAGTTGGGACAACTCTTGATCGATTTTAGTCAAATACGTCGACCAGAATGAATCAGAAATACACGACCACAATTGAAATTGTGAACAAAAGATATAGGAACTGCTACGTGGTCGTGGCTGTGTCAAACCCCCCCTTCTAGACGAGACGTCCTCTTCAGATAGATTTCTAGTATCAGTGATCCGGCCTCGCGAGCACGCGTCGCTATCGTCAGCGGAGGAATCCAGAGTTTCCAACCAAGAAAGGTCAACATCAATCGTGGCTGGTGGTCAAGGTGCTGCTTATTCTTCTGGATTCGGACGATTGATCATCGCTCGTGGTCGTGGAGACGTGAAGATGAAGCCGTTTATTTTAATGATCAGTCTTGCGTAGCCGACGTGTCCGTACCAATGCTATGCATCCATGGGTAGGGAAAAGAACAATCACGCGAGAGACCACAGCTGCGAGAGGGTGCGTAGTTGAGAGAGGCGGGTCGCATCGTTATTCTTCTTTGTTGGTAGTCGTTCTCGTTCTCGCGAACAACATTTCTTTTTTTTTCTGATCGTCATCGCCCTCGCCGTGCAAGGTAGAAGAGATCGATCCTGCTACGTACAGTCAATCTTTCATTGAATCGTGGAGGACGTGAGGTGCTGGGTGGAAGGCGGGGGTCTGTCATTGATTTTTCGTTTTCGATGGAGCTCTATTACTCGCACGCAGATCGTCGTGTTGATGAACGGGGAGACCAATTGCGAAAGCCAACGATTTCCTCCGGATTTCAATATATGAACGAACTGTACCAGTAGGACTCAAGAAGAGTGCTAGAGCTAGCCAGACTCCTCTGAGACTGAAGCTAAGCAAAACTTTACTTCTCAAGCAACTTCATCACTTACCATTGGTTGTGCCCATTTAAAATCATTTTGATCATTCATCATTTTGAAGTTTGAATTTGATTCCAGTCCCTCATTCGTGTGCCGCGTGAAGGCCAACCAAGCAACGTCGTCGCCGCACCGGCCGCGTCCCGTGGATTAGTGCTCATCTTCCGACCGACACAGCGACACCTTGCAGCGGAGGAGCTCCGCCGTGACTACTCTTCTTCTTTGTCAGGTGCTGGCCGTGCCCTCGATTGACTACGATGCCGTCTTCACCGTCGCCGTCACAGCGTACACGTGGGGCGCCTCTCCCCGCGTCGCAACTGGAGCCTGAAATCAAGCAGCAAAAGCAAACGGCCCTGGGAAGCGCAAGAGCAGCTGCAGGAGAGGCCGCCAGCAACAACATCATTGCGAAAAACGCCCGAAACAAAGAAGATTCAGAGAGGGACGGCGACGGTTTTTTTTTCGATGACCACTTCAGTGAGCAGTCCTCGGAGGAGTTTCCAGGTGCAAACGGCTTGGATTTTGATGGTGAGGAATCGGATGAGGAAGTGCAGGAGGTAAGCGGGTTCGAGATATCCCACTTAGGTGGGAAGGGTGACTTCGTTCAGGAGCCGCAGCCGTCTACATCCGCATCGAGCAGCTCTTCTTCTTTTTTTCTCGGAGCGGCACAGCAGCAGGACATGATGGCATACTCCCCGCAAGACGAAACGGCCGCAGAAGCCCTCGCGAGAATCAACGCGAACGGGGGAAGCTCGTCTTCGTCGTCGATGAAAAAGGTACGCGTGAGGCTGAGGTTAGTTTCTTGTTATATGTGGTCGTGTTAGAAGAAGCCCGCCCCCGCCTCCAGTACAAGTTTGCTACCTGGAACAGGATCTCTCTGTTTTTTCTTTTCGCGATATTCTGATGTCTGCCGGCAGCCAGCAGGCACCAAATGAAAACTGTTTCCACCCTGCTGCTTCACCAGGTCTCCAGCGGTACGGAAACTCACTGGTGGGAGCGGCGGCTGAACGCAGCTAGCAAAAACACCCGGATGTCGAAACACGTCTTCGACGCTCTCTACGACCACCAGGTCGAAGCTGCGATGTGGATGCTGGGGCTGCGCCAGCAGGGACAGGGTGGCATTCTGGCCGATGAGATGGGGACTGGTATTTTTTTCATTCCTCGCGCTTGTGCTAGCTTTGTTTTAGTTTTGCTTTTTTGGTTGATGTCGTTTTTGCATAGCGAACGTGGGCCGCGTTGCTATGGCGGCGGGCGGTTCTCTCAGCGGCCCTTAGCTGCGTCAGCGTTTCCATCTAACTGTCGAGAAACCATCGAAACGCATCACATTCACAGGGAAGACAGTCAGCATCTGCGGTTATCTGCATATGCTGAAGAAAAGCAACATCAGCAGCCGCCACGTCCTGATCTTGGCCCCCAAGTCGCTGCTGGGCCAGTGGGAGGCAGCTTGCAAGCTGTGGTGTCCCGAATACCAAGTCGTTACGATTTCGGAGGACACTAACACGGCCGAGGACATCCACACGCGCAAGATTGCGACGCGGATAAAGGAGATCGCGCGCAAGTCCTCGGGGGGAATTCTGCTGGTAGTTCTTGCCTGTGTTTCATCGTCCTTTCATCTTTTACAGACCTTGGCCGATGCTCTAGTAGGTACTTTTTTAGCTATAGCTGCAGCATGCTGATGCGACGCAATCTTCCGAGTAGAAGACGACCCGCGACTTTTTGCAGGCTCGCACGTAGTCAAGCGAGCCACCACGCCCCTGCATCTTCATTCACAGATGAACTACGAGCGACTGGGAAGGCACATTACCCGCGTCCGGCAGATCGTGACCGAGGAGGATGACTTTGATGATGGGGAAGATTTTCTAGCAAATGGCATCGACGTGCCGAAAAAGAAAAGGATCGTCCGCGGCTACCAGCGAGCGAAACCCGACGCTGACGAGGCGCAGAGCAGCAAGGAGAAAAACGGCCTCGAAGAAGAAACTCCCGCACTAGGTGGGGGCGACAAAGCAGGAGGGGAGCAGACCTCGCTGAAGCGGACCAAGAAGACGCAGTACAGCAAGGCTTGGGATCTCGTTGTGCTCGACGAAGGACATCGCGTCAAAAATTTTTCGACCGCAACGTCGAAGCTGGTGGGAGAAGTGGTTTCGAGACAGACGGTGTTGCTTTCGGGCACACCGGTGCAGAACCGCCTCCGCGAGTTGTACACACTCATGGACCTCGTGACGCGCGGCACAGAAAAGAACAAGAAGGGCGACAGTACCCCACTGCTCGGGTCCGTCTACATGTTCAAAAAGAAGTTTCAGGTATAAACGGATGCAGTTTTTGTCTTCCTTCGTGTTTGTGTTTCTTGGCTTTTGAATTCGTTGATACTGAAGATGCGCCTCAGAATAACTAGCGAACTACGTCGCGTGACTGGGGAGAGGGAACTTTTATTCGTTGACTGGCGCTGTTGATCTTCAATGGCGCGCCAATGTCGACTACATCAATTCCAATAAGTTTCGTTTCCGCCCTCGCCCTGGCCCTCACTCAATGTGTGTGACTCACAGGACCCCATCAGAATGGGAAGCTACAAGGATGCCGAGGACATCGAGGTCGCGAAGAAAACTAAGCGCGCTGCCCAGCTCAAGTATCTGCTGAAGCCGTACTACTTGCAACGGAAGAAGGTTCTTCACTTTCTTTAAGTTGGAGCGCGAGCTCAAGTAAGTTGCTGGAGACTGGGAGTGCGATGTGGAAGATCGATTGCCACTTGCGCTTTCTTTCGTTTTCGTTTTGATGTCGTAGTGGCCATCTTTTCATGATTTATAGGTAGAAGCGGTCAGCTTTGTAGCAGTGTGTCTTTTTTCTCGTCTACTCCGTAAAGCCGACCAATCTATCTGCACGTCACAGGATGCGCTCGGGCTCCCGCAGAACCAGCCGCAGCAGCCACTCGTGCTCCCGGGCGCAGCCGCGCAAAACAACGCCTCTGCGGCTGTGGCAAACGCAAACGCTCTTCCGGCTGCCGCAGAGCTGAAGACGCGCAAGCACGAGGTGCTCGTGTGGATCAACGTCGACGAAGACTCCCAGCAGATGAAGGCATACAGGGAGGCACTGGCGACGCGGGAAGTTAAGGACGCGAAGAAAGCAGCGCGACAGAACGGCGGCGCGAGTGTCCAGACTGTCTTCCCCGTGCTCGACAAACTCCGCAAAATCGCCAACCACCCGGTGTTCGGGATGGACGAGGAAGACCAGGAGTGGCGAGAGGACACGTACGAGAACCAGGGCGATCCTGACGAGCTGGATCAGACGGCGGAAGGGATTTTGGCATCGGGCGCCAAATTTCCCATCGTGGCGCATCTGGTGAAGCAATGGAAGCGGGAAGGCAGAAAGTTTTTGATCTTCTCGCCGTACAAGACGTGCCTCGACTTGCTGCAGTTCGCCATCTTCGACTCGAACAATTTCCGCTACAAGCGGCTCGACGGATCGATAAAAGGTGCCGACCGCACGGCGATGGTCGAGGAGTTCCAGACGCCGGGGAGTCGGCTAGACGGGATGCTGTTGACGACAGGAGTCGGCGCGGAAGGGCTGAATCTCACAGGTGCTTTAGCTTGTGCGCGATCGTCTGGATCTAAGAAAGTAGTAACCCTAGTCATCTTCGTCCTTTGATTTCCATGTCCATCGAGAGAGATTGATAGTTTTCGTGGGTCTGATTTGTTTCCTTTCCACAACCACAACCAGAGGATGTCCATGCTCATTCATTGTTTTCCGATTCGGTGACGATCGAGCATTTTCTTTTGGAGGTGATGGTATTGGTCCCTATCAACTTCAACATGTACAACTCCCCAACATATCTATTCAGCCGCCACCAGATGCATCATTTTCCAGCCGGACTGGCGCCCCGCGAGTGACGAACAGGCGATGTGCAGGATTCACCGCATCGGACAAACCGCCTCCGATGTGATATGCTATAGATTGTTCTGTGCCGATCTCATCGAGGACCACGTCTGGTGCTTGCAGACGTTTAAGCGATCGATGATCGGGAGCGCCCTCGGCGCCTCAAAGCAGGCGAGGCACGTGGACCGTTCGGATCTGCTGAAGTGCTTCGAGGTCGGGAGACAGGTGCGGCCGCGCTCCTTTTTTTCTAGTGTTTTGATGCAGGAGCTTCTCCACGGCCACGCATCAAGTACAAGTGCAGCGTGCCCCTTCGGTGTAGTACTCTCTTTCTCCTACGTACAACTAGTATAAGTCTAGAAAGTAGCGGCAAAAAGTGTAACATCAACGAGAAAAATGCACAGCCTTAAACTAGTGCCATGTGCGTTTCTTCGATAGTCTGTCTTTTTTTCGCCGCAGGTAAAAACTTCCGACCTTTGCGAGGAGTTCGACACGTCGAAGGGCGAAGGAGAATACCACGAGGGCGTCGACGACGTGGACAACGAGTTGGGCGAGGTGGAGAACTTGAGAAGGAAGTTCCCCGCGGTGAAGCTCTCGGACGGCGCCGCGCTGTTCAAAAAGTTGGCCGAGGAGGTGGAAATGGATATCGACTCCGAAGAAAGTGACGACGAGGACGAGCAGGCACAGAAGCCAACCAAGAGGGCAAAAAAGTAATCCTTGCCGGGGGGGCAAAGCCAAATGGTCTGAACTCAGTTCGAGAGTGTATGTAATGACGAGCAGGAGTGGGAAACAAGGCTTAGGCTGTGGGTGGACCGTCTCGCGTCCTCATTCCAATTGCTTTTGTGGAAAGTAGAGTGATAATGAAGTGGACAGGATGCAGGTACTAGATGACTCCGCAGCTTGCTTTCCTATTCATTGAGATTGCAACTCGACTGGATTACGGCTTGGTGTCTGCGTAGCAACCGAAGCGAATCAATCATCAGAATCCATGAGGTGGAGGACAATCAGAATCACAAGCGATCGCTTCGTATAGACGGAACGCGTGTACTAGATTGACAGCCGCTGCAAAACCTCAACGTAGGAAGCTTGCACTGCGATCACAACCGTAGACGTTGAAGAAGACGGCGTGAAATAAAACTTCTTTGGTATATTCGATTTGTTTCGACGACTTCACTAAAAATATGGGCAAACGAAGCATATACAGGAAAGACGATCATCCTATCGTCGATCAAGTTACAAGATGAAGTAGAACTGGTGTCCTCCCGTATTCTTGGCGTCATTTGTATTAATATCGATATCGACTCCCGCCCGTCCCCGAAGCCAAGCGCAAGAATCTTGCACCCATTCTGAAAGTACTCCTGAGAGAGGAATTCTGCGTCGTCTGAGAAGAAAAGGTTTTGTCATGATAGCGGGATTTGGCACCACGACCATGACGACGAACCGTCGTTCGATGTGTGAGCTCTGCATTGAAAAACCTGAAGCTGTTGATATATATTAAACGCACTCGCAATTACAATTTTCCTTCACCTTCACCAAAGTGCGGCTTGTTGTCGGAATTGCTATTGCTTTCGTACCTTTCTCCGAGCTGCACGATCATCCCCGAAAAGAACGAAAACAATTACCCGCCCTGGCTGCTCTGCCTCTGGCTCGGGTTTGCATATTGAGTTCTGGTTTGTTTCGCTTTTGTTGTCACTGTCTCTTCGCAGCCTGAGCCTATGCCTTTCAAAAGAAAGCGAGCGGGAGGTTACTTGTTGATCCACACTACCAAGCCTAGTAGCTGGCGAAGTTGTCCTCGTTCTCGTTGTCGAACACATTGACACTCGCATTCGGTAGTTGTTCTTGTTCGTATACAAGGAGAAGGATGGAATCTGAGTTATACTGAAAAACGCTTTCTCATTCTCTTCGACGTCTGTCCTCGAAGTGCTGCTACTATTGAGCGGTGCGACTGCGAAATTATGAGTCTGTGTTTGCCGTCACTCGAACAAACATCGTGGAGGGAGGAGCTCGCGTTGTGGAGATGTTGGAGTAGAAGAGCAAAGCCAAAGTCTGGGTCTACTTTTATCAAAAAAAAAGTCACGGTCACGGATTCATGATCGATATCGTATCTTCGAAGTCGGACCAGAGATTCATCGTGATGATCTTTGCTACAGGTCTCACTCAATTTGTCGTGCCTCACTCCCTTCGTCCACCTCTTATTCTGCACACAGTCCTCCTGAGCGTGAGTCTTATTAATTTCCCATACTTTGAGAGAGAATACGTTTCTGCGGCGCTATCCGTATCCCATCCGGATTGCTTATCCAACATAGCCCAGCTGGCGCACCCGGCCAGGAGCTGGACATACTTCCCTAATATCCTATTGTCGCTCGAACCAAAATGGATTCATACACGCATCGTTCCTCGTTGCTGTGAACCATTTCCGCTCAAGGCTGTGTGGAGTGGGTAGCGCCCTGCCTAAAGGGCGTCGCGCAGCTGCAAGTTGTATGCGCCGCTAATCTTACATTTATTTCCATCGTGCACGTGCACGCAACTACATTTTGAATCATTTGAGCACGCTCGCAACATCGGCATCGACGAGCAGGATCAGGATCAATCTGGAGTCTACGCTTTCTTCGCCATGGGTTGTGGAGCCAGCGCCGCCAAAGAAGCGGGGACCGCTGCCGGCGGCTCCGCCGCTGCCCCTACACAGCAGGGTGGCAAGAAGAATTCCCGGGCAGACAAAAACACACTCAAGATCAACCCTGGAGACACTGTACTCGGTCGTTTTGGTGGCGCCGCGGCGCCCTCGTCGCCCTCGTCGCCAAAGACGCCGAGTCCTCGAATGAGTGAAATCAGGACGCCCAGCCACGAGGCAGGTACGTTTGGCGCGCAGACTTTTGTGATGGAGAAGGAGGGCAACGTACGCGATTTCTACAGGCTCGAGTCGCACTCCCTCGGCGAGGGCGTCTCCGGGTCTGTTTCCCGCGCGACGCACAAGCTCACGAACCAGAAGCGGGCGATCAAGTCTGTGCCGAAGTCGGAGCGCACACGGCAGCTGCTGCCGATGATGCAGCGCGAGCGGGAATTGATGCGGGAGTGCGACCACCCTCACATCGTGAAGCTGTATGAGACCTTCCAGGACGACAAGAGCTGGCACTTCGTGATGGAGTTGTGCGAGGGCGGGGAGCTCTTCGACCGCATCTCCAACGCCGGGCACTTCACGGAGAAACAGGCGGCGCGGTTGATGCGGCAGATGGTTTCGGTCGTCCACTACCTGCACAACTCGGGCATCATGCACCGCGACATCAAGCCGGAGAATTTTTTGCTGAAGGAGCCGGAGGAGACCACACCGATCGACCGCGCGAATCTGAAGATCATCGACTTTGGCCTCGCGACGAAATTCGTCCCCGGGCACGACCCGCCGCGGCGGACGAAGCTGGGAACCCCGTTCTACGTGGCGCCGGAGATTCTGCTGGGCAGCTACGACGAGCGGTGCGACGTGTGGAGCTGTGGAGTGATCATGTACATTATGCTCTCTGGCGCGCCCCCGTTCTACGGCGACAACGACGCGGAGGTGCTCGAGGTGGTGCGAAAAGCGGAGTACAGTTTCCCGCCCGAGGAGTGGCGTACCGTGAGCGACGGCGCGAAGGAGCTGATCGGGCGCATGCTCCAGCAGCGGCCGGAAAAGCGGTTCACCGCGGCGGACGTGCTCGCCGACGAGTGGATCGCGAAGATGGCGCCGAAGGCGAACAATCTGTCGTTGAGCGGGTCGCTGAGCGGGCCGCTGAAGTCCTTCGCGAGCCAGAACAACCTGAAGAAAGCGGCGATAACCGTGATCGCGACGCAAATCACCGACGACAGCGTGAAGGAGCTGCGGGAACTGTTCCAGCAGTTGGACGTGGATAACGACGGGACGCTCACCGCGGAAGAGATCATCAACGGCATGACGAAGGCCGGGCTGAAGGACGCGCTGCCGCGCGATCAGCTGGAGGACCTGATAAAACAGATCGACAGCGACGGCAGCGGTCAGATCGACTACAGCGAGTTTCTGGCGGCGACGATGGACAAACGGCACTACGCACAGGACGACGCGGCGCTGTACGCGGCCTTCCGAGTATTCGACAAGGATGGAAACGGAAGCATCGACCAACAAGAGATCGCGGACGTCTTGGCAGACGGCGATACACGCTCAAAGCTCTCGAAAGAGGTCATCGAGGCGATTTTGGCCGACGGAGACACGAACGGTGATGGAATGATCGACTTCGACGAATTCAAAGCGATGATGAGGAAAGGCAACCACACGGGTGACGGACTCGTAATCAAAAGGACGAAGTGAGCAGAGAGGCGAAAGGAACATCGCCGCAATTCAGCTGTGTACAAAATTTCTTCCTCGCGGCCCCCAGGAGCCCGTGCGCTTGCATTCAAAACTACATGGTGCTTGCACATCGATATGCTTTTGCACAAATCGCATAATTATTCTGATATAAGAAAATCGATACCCGACCATAGCCGTACTTTGCATCAAACTAAACATGTTTCTTTATTGCATCTAAAAATATTCATAATTCGAGGTGATCCAGCGTTAATTAGGCCGGAGGGCATTCCCCTTCCGGCTGCCTTTTCGCTTCCCCCCCAAACGCTATGTGGTTGGAGACCAGAAAGGGTTGAATCTTGTTCCTGCCACCCGACATGACCACGTTTACCATAGATACGTCTGCTTGAAGATGACGTGGCGCAGAGGACCCCTGTTGAACAATGCTAGTTCATTGGGAATAAATCTAGCGGCGGCGTTGCCAAGAATAGATACACATTCATACAATCAACTCAGAGCTGCAGCCGCGGTTTTTCTTGCCGCTTCAGAAGGACTAAAACCCAACTTATGGTGCACTGACTCGAAGCACTTTTCTGGCACTGGTCCAAGCGCCGGAATGACAATTGAACATGAATTGCAAAATCTTCTTGAACGCATACGCAGCAGCAGTCTCGAAACAAATGGCCTTGTTTCGGTGGAGGTTTGTTTTCCTCGTGGTAAATTTGTATTCCGCTACGCTGCGCTTGCGCACCAGTTTAGCTGGATTTCGGACTCAACGGATCGCTTCTCTGTTGCTTTGCAATTGAATATATCTCGGTTTTCTCGCGTGTTGCTGCTTACCGGAGCTGCACAGGATTGAAGATTTAGAGTCCATGTCTGTGTTATTTCGAGGAACACCACGCCGTGACGGCAGCTACGGCCAACGACAATATGAGAAAAGCGAAGGAAAGGTTTATACCTACATTATATATTAGGAGTGGTGTAACTACGGAAGATCCTAACGACCAATCAATTGACAAGTCCTGTACCGCAGATCCAGTCGCACTTGTAACCCAAAGCAAGCACGCATCGTGCCTCGTGGTCGCTTTTTTACCTAGTTTTTTCTCTACCACTATCAAACTGAAAGACAGATTTGCTTCTAACTTGAAGTCCAAGTGTTAGTGTTTTCCTTTTCGAATTAGTGACATTGCCCAGGAGAAGATGAAGTAGAACGTGTACGTGGTTCTGCCGTTAGCTCTGGTCCTACCGACAGCACCCAATTGAATTCTGCATATCCGCATCACCACACATCTTGTTCTTGATTGTAGTTCTAGTTTCTTTTGAAACATCAACATATCGCCCGCGCGCCAAGGCCCCGTGCCGACTCTTTCACCCGGGCCTCGCGACGAAAAGGAAAAAGCCGCACTGACACGACGCGACGCGAGGCACAGCCATCTTTTCGCGCCGCTTCCCGTGCCCGCAATCGACTCGAGCCGGAAGAGGGACTTTCAACATGGCTTCGCGCGGTGCATCCGAAAAGAGGCGCGGTGGGTCCACCTCCCGCTCAAGCAAGTCTCCCCAGACGCCGGGCCGAAGCGCAGCGGGCCCATCTTCAATACGCGCCGATCCGACTGCGCGGAGTCCTTACCTCTACATCCCCAACCTGATCGGATATGCTCGGATTCTCCTCGTGTTCGTCGCCATGCACTATGCCTTCACGGACTACAGGAGGGCGGCCGCCTGCTACTTCCTCTCGGCCTTCCTCGACGCCTTCGACGGGATGGCCGCCCGGGCGTTTTCGCAGACCTCACAGCTCGGCGCAGTGCTGGACATGGTAACGGACCGGTTCTCGACCAACGTCCTGTTAGCCGTGCTCGCGCACCTGTACGTGGACTACGCAATATTCTGCTTCTTCCTGATGGTGCTGGACATCGTGTCGCACTGGACGCACATGTACGCTTCGCTGCTCACAGGAAGCGGCTCGCACAAGGATATGAGCAACTCTAACTTCCTCATCCGTCTGTACTACCAGAGCAAGCCCGTGCTCTTCACCGTATGCATGGCGGAGCAGCTTGTCTACTTCGGACTCTACCTCATGTACTGATTTGAACTTGCTCTTGCAGGTCGATGCATTTCATGTTTCTTGACTCATAATAACAGCCTTGTTTGGGGGAATGGATTGAATCCCACGTCGTGTTTTCGTTTTCATCCAAATCAAAATTTCATCGTCTTCTTACAGGTACTTTACATCCGACACGGGGCTTGCCTTTGAGGACAGTGTGTTCCACGTCGCATCTGCAATCGCGCTCTTCGCGGCGCCGCTGCACGTGTTCAAGCAGGGGATGAATTTTCTGCAACTTTACTATGCGTGCGAAGCACTGAACGAATGGGATCTCAGAAAGAAACGGACCTGACGGTGATGTTGACGTCCACTTCTACTGGAAAGTAAGACACTGAGACGACGTCGCAGCATTCAAATTCATATCCGAAGGTGACACTTGCAAGTATGTGAAGAATTGAATACGCGCTCCTTTCCTCAACCTCAACAACGGGAAAACGACTATAAGGTCGCTTCGAGCGCGCAGTTGAATATATTGTTTGATAAAGTATGATAAACATCGACACCGTCGCCGACCTTCAAAGAAATGGTGTTCACTTGGCTGAGAAACCAAGGACGGTCGCGGTTGCTGCATGTTGACGTAGAAAAGACAGAGTGTCGTGGTGGAGAGAGTGAGAGAGAACGAATGAATTTAAAAATTCCACAGACTGGAAATGGAAACGACTCCGATCACCACGACGATCACGATCAGACAGCTGATTGTAAGCGAGCGTCTTTTCGCTTGTCTGTGGTTGCTGTGCAAGGTCTGCTAGATGTAGATCCGAGGTCGTGCGTTTTCTTCCGTTCCGTCGTGGTTTTCTGTTTTGGAAGTTTTCTCGTCCGAAAATACTTGAGTAGGGGGCGGAGATGTCGCTGAGCAAGTTCCTCACGCGAGGCTGCAACGTCCACTGCCGCCAGTTCTCGACGGCAAGTCTCAAGGCCACCGTGGTGAAGAACTCACACGAAAAGCATGGCGGAAAGATGGTGGACTTCGCCGGGTATTACCCTGAAACAATTGAACTTTTCCGTATAATATGTTGTTTTTCTTTTAATCGTTAACGTTATCAATCTTCCCGGAAAACAAGAACCAAGTCTAATCACCGCTTCCGACCGCAGGTATGCTCTCCCAGTGCAGTATGCCGGGGAGAGTCGGCAGGCGCTTTCCATTCTGGACAGCGTGAACTGGACGCGGGAGAGGTGTAGCCTCTTCGATATGGTGGGGCCAGGTGGTAAGTGGGTAAGTGGTAACTGATTTTTTTGGCGGGGGCTTTTCGGGGACCCCGTTGGGGGTCCAAAAGAGAGCAGGTCTGCAGCAGCAACGCGGGCGATTTCTCGCGGTCGGCAGGGTTGGCACTCCCACTCCTGCGCCCTCCCTATAGCTGAGAACCAATCGCCACCCCGAACGCCCTCTTTTTCCCTGGTTGTAGGCTCTACCATCATTCTAGGTAGTCAGTGGCTTTTCCCTAGCCCTGCCCTCTACGATCTAATGGCTCATCGATCTCGATCTCCCGCCGACGCCACCCCCTGCCCCCCACAATGGGGCATCTCTGAAACCGCCCGGGTGTTTCACACCCGGGCGGTTCAGAGCGCCTTGACGCAGTCGTCACCTAGAGCAATCCGCCACCCAATCCCAAGTGGGGACCCATCGCCTAGCACTTACCACCTGGCCTCCGCCTCTCCATATTCGACGTATCGCACATGTGCTCGATCACATGGCATGGGAAAGACGCGGCCGAGTTCCTCGAGCTCATGACGCCAGCGGACGTCCAAAATATGCCGCTCATGAAAGGAGGACTCAGCGTAATATTTGTTGCCCATCAACAAACCAAACGTTACTGCTGTGTGTTTCTTGTTGCTGCAATTTGAGCAACTGGCTGCGTCAACAACCTCATCACCGTGCAATTCACAAATCGCTTTCCCAGCTTCTCCCATCCCCCACTGGTGGCATTCTGGACGATACGATGATCACGAAGGCCACCTCCGCTTCGTCTTCCTGCGCGTCCTTCCGGCCAGAGTGGCGTGGCGACCACGACGACCATCTGATCTACCAGGTCGTGAACGCAGGCTGCGCGGATAAGGATTTGGACCACCTGAAGTTTCATCTGAAGGACTTCGTCACATCAAAGACGAAGGACTGCGCCATGGAGATCCACTGGGACGAGCGGGGTCTGTTCGCGCTCCAGGGCCCGCAGGCGCAGGCCGTTTTGGACCGCTTCATCCAGAAGCACGCCATCCTCGGCGGCTCGCTGGTGTTGGGCGAGGATTTCGACTTGTCCAAGGTTGCCTTCGGCGCGGCCTTCTGGCTGCCGCTGCGGTCCGGCGCGAGCTGCTTCGTCACGCGCGGCGGCTACACGGGGGAGGACGGGTTTGAGCTGTTCGTGCCGAACGTGAAGAGCGAGGCGGGCACCGTCTGGGACGAGCTGCTCGAGGACGACGACGTGCGTCTTGCGGGCTTGGGCGTCCGCGATGCGCTGCGGCTGGAGGCCGGTCTGTGCCTGTACGGACACGACATCGACGAAACCACGACGCCGATCGAGGCCAACCTTGCGTGGACGATCGCAAAGGCGCGGAGGAGCGGGGAGCGGGCGAACTTCCTGGGAGCGGACGTGATTCTGAAGCAGCTGCACGAGAAAACAGATACGAAGCGGCGGGTCGGGTTGATCGTGGAGGGGCCGGTACCGGCCAGGGAAGGGATGGAATTGGTGGAGAGCGGGTTTAGCGAGGCGAGCGGGAGCAGCGGAGGAGTGCACGTGATCGGCAAGATCACGAGCGGCCGGGAAAGTCCAATATTGGGCAAGAAAATCGCCATGGGCTACCTCGACAAGCCGTTCAACAAAGTTGGCACCAAGGTGCAGGTGAAAATCAGGAGCAAACGGGCAGATGCAACCGTTGTGAAAATGCCCTTCGTACCAACGAAATACCACAAGGTGTGATACTCATACTTCTGGAAATCTTTTGATATTGAAGAGGGTTTAATATTTGAAATCGGACCACCAGCACGAAAAAAAACGAAGATACGTTAACGTCGACGACAACGAGCAGAAAGAAACCCGATAATTGATTCTTCAATGCAACCAAAGTACGGGCGTCCGAGACCACGGCCACGCGGATTCTACGTTCTTCCACAGAGTGCTTGGTCTAGTATCGGACATGCACCACTGGAACTGGGTCTGCGTCTGCGTCAGCGTCGTCATGAATGACTTGATAGTAAATTCAAGGCTGCCATTTTTACTCATCCTGCCGCTGCTGCTCCTGGTCTTTCCTTGCAGCGTGTGTCTGCTCTTCAGGCTGAGTTTCTGTTTACGCAGGAAAAAAACTGTTCCGCTTCTATTTGAACTTCCCCTCACATAAGCGAACTTTGATCCACGACGTGGGCTTTTACTTTTCGGTGATCATTAACATCCACGGCCGCGGCTGTTAAACTCTATTCGCTTTGACGAACGGGAACGTAGACAATGACGAGTACATCTCCCCCGCCATCGACCACGCCGTCCCGCTGCCCGACAGAGGTCGACAGACGCCGCGAATTACAAGAAGAATCTGATTGCGGATCGGAAATTCGTCGTCGACGCAACTCCCCCGACGCTGACCGCGAGCACGACGAAGACCTCCCTGAGAAGACGCTATTGAAGGATCAGAAACGCAGAGGCCAGACCGACCACGACCGGCGCGTTCATCTGGCAGGCGCGCGCGACCGCGGAAGGCAAACCAACAAGGCCACGAACGACGAGGGCGACGAGCCGTCTATCTTCCTGGCTGTAGATCGCGAGTTTGTGATACGCGCGGTGCTAACGGTCACGATTTTTCTTCTTCTCTGGCACGGTTTTCTGCGGCTGACGGACTCGATCGGGCTGGAGCACTACCTAGCCAGGTGGGAAAGAGAGATCAAGAAGAAGTACTTGGGCTGGTGAGGATGAGAACAACAAACTTTCTGTCAAACGGAAACCGAGCGCGAGATGGAGGAGCCCCTGCTGAACACGTTCCACCATCGACGTCATCGAGACAGTCCGTGTCAGCACTTACCAGGATGAAGAATGACAGGCAGGGACAGGGTTCCTGTGGTGTCGCGGCGGCATCAAACAAGAAGGGCACGCTCATGTTCAACGCAAAGTCGGGACCGGTACGAGCAGGCGCCACCCTTGCCTCGACTGCAAGGAGCACTACAGCCCCAGTGTCGTCTCCTTCCATCAAGACCCCCGCCGCCGCTACGACCGCGTCCTCCAGGGATAGGCGCTTTCCACCAAGCGCTGCCGATATCGCCACCTCTCCCTTTCCGCTGGCATTTCAGTATCCTTTGCTACGCAACAATTCCCCGCAGACGTACCGGGACGCCGCAAAGCAGCTCGTCGCGGAGCGCCCAGAGTTGGCGTGGGTGCGCGATCAGCGACCGACGCGCTTCAATCTGGATCCTTTGCTCGCGACGACCTCCAGCTCCACTCCTGCACCACCCCGACCAACTCCGCGCGCCACGGGAACAAGCTCCTTCGGCAACATCATCCTCGACGAGGTCGAGCGCGTGAGACGGGCGCTGTCGCTGACGAAAATCGTTCATGCGGATTTGCTGATCTACGAAGCGGGATCGTTGCTCGGCTGGCACCAGGACTCCTTCGACCGGAAGCGACACCTTTGTACTGTGGTGCTCGAACTGGTACGGGGCGGGAACGGGATTGAGGAGCAGTCGTTTCGTCCCGGGACCCACGTTGATAGTTGTGCCGTTTCCCTGCATCCGTCAGTTTCCCGCATGCCGCCTAAGCCTATGCCTATGGAGAAGGTGGACGGAACTAAAGCCACTTCCTCTCGCCGCGACAATGAGAACAATGATTGCACAACCTCAACCGGCGTCGAGAATGCGCCTTGGAATGGAATTGTGGCAGATCACAGACCGGCTCGGCAGGAGTGGTGCTTGATCGATCGGGGGTCACCGTCGTCGAAAGATGGTCTTGATAGACCAGTTCTGCGGCACGCCGGATTGCACGCGGAGGTCTGGGAGGTACCAGCAGATGCGAATTTGAGCATTCATGGCGTGGCTGCGAATAACAGCCTGGCGCACCGGTTTGTGTGCAATGCTTCCTCCGCGAACGGGAATAATTCGGACCCGCGAATATGTCTGGTTCTCTTCTCCTGGTCCGAGGAGCTGGCAGAACAGGCTCAGAAACAAGATTTGATCGTGGACATGCATAAGTGGTGGACAGAAGATCTGAACCAGTTGTAGAGTGTCAGTCCGTCGTACGAGAAAAACGACGAAGAAGAATTCCAGACGTTGCCAAGAATCGGCGAAGCTCTTTGGAAGAGTGGAATAGGCCGGGACCACGAGCAGTCTACCTTGTTGAAGCAGGATTTGATTTGAAGAAGGAGATGGCTGTAAGTGGAAGCGAAAACGAAAACTAAATGCATGAGTACAAATTTTTCTAGTTCTTGTCCTGCAGCTCACTAGACAGGAGAAGTTGAAGTCTCTGAGTCTGACTCACGTAGACTCACGTAGTTTAGTACAAAATCAAAGCGAACAAAATGTCATCTTCCAGTTCGTCTCACCGCACAATGAATGCCAATGCCAAACAAGTCTGGAGTAGCGGCTCGCCACCGGCTCCCGCGAGTACCTCTTCGGATTGGCCCCCACTACCGACTCTCGACCTAGAGCATCAGATTGGGCACCTCCTTCCAGCGCTGTTCACGATGAAAGAAGACGCCATCATCGTCCGGCGAAACGACTTCGAGCGGCTCAAGCAATTCGAGTCCTTTGACGAGGCTTTCGCTTATTACTGTCGATTGCAGCACGAGCACGACCGACCGCGGCGCGAGATGGAAAAGGTGATGACGATGGAGATCAGGCACCACATTGTCGATGGCGATCAGGACGCGTGCAACTGTCGGTGGATCTTACGGTCGGAGGAGATTGTTTCCATGTTGCCATCCTTTCCAGATCTCGCTACCCTACTAGGAGAAGCCTGGAAGAAATACAAAGAATTTCGAAAGGAGTGCGTGGCAGTAGCAGCCTCTCGCGTCGTGAAGAGCAAGAGCACGGAGAGAGACCACCGCAGCAGCTCCAGCGGCCAGCGTGCGAGTGAAGTTCACAACTCCAGCCGGGTTTGCAATGCAAAAGTGCCGCAAGTAAATGAAGACTGTTCATCCTCTTGTTCGCCCCCCACTCCGCTCGACCTTGTGGATGAGGATGATGTAGAGGCCGACGCAGCGAAGTATCATGGAGTGTCCGACGCGGAGGCTGCGGCCCGACTGCTACACGAGGCTGTTGGTAGTGCGAGTCTACTGGCTGACGTTGCCACGCACGTGTCGCGCTCCATCACACGGACGAAACGAAACTGGCCAGAGTATATGATGTGGTTTTACAAGAAGAAACAGGCGCTTTTTAAGAATGAGATGGCCTTTGGGCGGACAGGACACTCTAGCGAAAGAATCTCGGGGATCGCATTGCGCGCTAATGATCCTGCAGTCGCACACTGTGAGCAGATGCAGAAATCGATTCCGCGTATCCCGTTCGAGATAAACAGCGTGACCGGCAACAGACTCGCAACAGGAGTAGTGCGCGCTTTTGCCAGCGACGTGCTGCAGCTGCAGGTACAGGCCGCCGGTTACGCAGACAGCGAAAAGTTTTTCCGTAGTGAGCTTCTCGGGGGACGAGTCGTGGCAACTCCCGCTCCGATAACGATAGTTGGCACCCTCATGCGTTCTCTCTACGCCGCGATACCAACGCGAGTCTTGAGCTTCGTCGAAGAACACCACGACGAGCTAGCGGAAAAGCTCGGCATCCCTGCGGCAACGTTCGAAAAAACTCCGGACGACTTCGCGTTGAAACTTTTTCCCACCACCTCCTTCCTGAAAGGGGAGCAGTGCGAAGGTCAGGACCGTCGTTTTGTGACTCGTGGACAGCAACAAGAAACTCATCCGCGAAACTCTCCGCCGGCGGACACTTCGTACAGAGACTTTGCCCGCGACAGAGTCGCGCTTCCGTTCATGTTCCGCACACGCCAGCGTGTCCGTTCTCATCGATTCGTTGCCACATTCCGAAAGCAAGATCAGCAGCCGGCCAAGAAAGCCGCCATGGGGAAAATTGAAACCCTGACGGTACCGGCCCCACAAGAAAAAGAAGTCAGCGAGATGTCCTTTGCTTTCGCAGCTCACCCAATTACAGGAGAAGTCAAGAGCTCCATGCTTGTGAATAGGTTGTACGAGAATGACCTTGGAGAGCGGGCCGGTCTCGCGTGCAAGGATTTCGATTCTGAAGACGACCAGTCCGAATTCCCGAACGCCGATGAATCGGATTCCCGAATTTCCGAATGCCCGGGTCGAGAAACGCCAGTGGTCTTCAGTGCAGGGGACATGGAGGACCTTTTCATACGGCGCAGCTGTAACAGTTCCGAGATCCGAGCGGAGATGGGGAAAAGCACAAGAAACGGCGTCGTTGGATCCTGCGAGGTCCTTCTTCTCGGACCCGGAGACTCTTCCCCTAAGGCAGATCAATCACGCGAGGGCGAGAACAGAAGTAGCGGCGGTCATGATGATCATGCTAGCAGCGTGGAGTCACTTCCAGCGTCAACTTCTTCCAAGAGCGGTGTGCCTGAGCGTTGCGTCCCCGCACGCGTCCGGTTGCGTTGGGCCAGAGACCGGGGCTCCTCGTCTATTGACGACGTTCTTGTTTATCTGAGCGCACTAACATCACCAACGGACGGAACCATACTGCCTCCATTCTTCGCCCAGGCGTGGGATTGGGAAAATGAGTCTGAGCCCGGAACACTTCAGCTGCGGCCTCACTACCTCGATCTATATCTCACCCTCGACACAAAAGCAGACGCCGAGCTCTTCGTCAGGGATTTCCAGTTGTTGAAAAAGATCATGGCTAATCAGGCTGCCTTCCGTAGCTTGGCGGAGAAGTTCAACAACCTAGAGCCGTGGTTCGAAAGCGGGTTGGAAAAGCTATACCTGCGCAGCAGATTCATGCAAGAACAGCAGTGTGATCAATGGGATTTCCGCATCTCCTACGACGAAGAGGAGTTCACCTACGACGGCGGAGACATCCATCTTATAGGCGAAGGCGAGAAGTGGAAGTGGTGTCGCACCTTCGACTTCATATGCAATGAGCTATGCCGCGACGACGAGTCATATGACTCCGAAGTAGCAAGCAGCGACACACGTCAACAAGTTCCTCTCAATCCCCAGCTTCAGAAGCGGCACTTCGGAAGCGCGTCGTGGCTGGACCTGTTTCAATCAGTTTTGAGGTACCGCGTGCAGAGTCCAACGCCGGGCACTAAGCTGCGAGATCCGATCTCGTTCACGCTAGTTTTTCCGAATACCAGTACTCAGGAGCAAGACGACTCCGAATCCGATGGTGCTGAAGTAAATGTATGATATTGAAAATCAAAATGTATAAGACGATGGCTGGCAACAGGTGTTGTGACGGGCGCACTGTGTCCAGTTACTTGTTGTGCAGTGGCTCACTAAGTAATGCTGATCGTCCAGCATCGCCGCGTCGTGTTTTGCTGTTCTACTTCACCAAAAACCAACAACGAGAATCACCTATACATAGATCAACATCAGCCGCAAATCTGAATCTCGACGTCGTGCATAAATTTTTTTTGCGCGAAATGAAGTGTTCCTGGGGCGTGCATCGCTTCTCTTCCGCCGAAGACGACAGCCGGACGGCGCGGAGGAACATCATGCATATGCTCCGCGTTTAGGAAAAGAAATCAAGCGGACGAGCGACAACGTCGTGAGGCTAAGCAGGGCGTACTAATCGACGAGGCTCTGGTCGTCCTGTCCTCGGCCGACCGCGGCAAGACCGGGTGAAGATGCCTCCCGGGCTAAGCAGCACGCAGAGTAGTCTCGTATGGGCCCTGGTTTCGGAGTCGTCGGCGTACTACTTTCGAGCATGGTTTCTTCTGAACACGATATCGCTGGTCTGCAAAACCAACATGTACGATCCCGTGTCACGAACCCGGGTCGTCAATGAAGCGGTACTTCTACAACTACAATCTCGCTTCATGATTTTCTTTTTCGATGCCATTCTCGATCTCGCCGGGACGCGACGGGTACTAGTGACGCACGGTGTTGACATTTTACTTCATGACGCACTACGACGTCAATTTCACAATCACAAACCCGACGCGGCGCACATTCCAATATGAATCGTCAACCACATCCACAGCTCCTTCTCTTCATCGCTGCGCCCGTTTTGCAGGGAGTCCGGTACTGGACCACGCGCGTCGGTAACAAAACAGAGTCTCTCAAGTACTCGCTTGCGACGTGTATGACCGGACCAGCTGGTA